>APFE030931063.1:3840-38607 GCA_000404065.3 Pinus taeda | reverse complement strand
CTTACAATCTGACGGTCACAATATGTAGTGATCTGATGGTTCATTCTCTCCTCGGTATTACCGACACTTGATCCGTGGCTTGACGCCCGATTGGTCCATGAATTCTATTTAAAGCGCATGGAGGGTCATTTGTAGGTTCACCGTGCATGAGAGACGCTTATGTAAATTTTCATTCTTTTATTAATAAATTGCCTGTAGTAGCCACTTTGGCGCAAGCCGTGGACTGTTTCCCTCTCTGAGGGTTTTAACCACGTCAAAATACTGGTGTATTGATTTGTGATCTGTTTGTGAGCGGTGTCCTTTTGGTGTTCTGTCTGAGGAACTTATCCTGTGAATTCCTACATTTTCTGCTTTTGCTGAATAAAGAAACCATAAAGTTGTATGAATAATTCAAGCATTACAGAATATTGCCGCCACAACTCAGGAATGTCCTTCATCACACACCATTCACGATACCAGATTACTCCACATGAATTTTGTTGATCCGCAATATGTCTTCTCAACTCTCTTAGGTGATCATGCATCTTTATGGTATTAACTTCAGCAGCCTCAATGAGGCACTTGTCCTAGAGATTTACAAGTCCCACCAGACCATTCCAGCCTGAACCATCCCATATTCTTATTGACATATCCCTGTCTTCCCCAATGAGATAACAGGAAATGTCTAAGAATATTTGTCTTTCCTCTTCTTCGTCCAGAGCATTGTAACTTATCTTAAGCCTCTCCAGAATCTCATTGGGAGGTTTGGTTTCACGAAGCTTATCCAATTGACCTTTCCAGTAAGATTGGTCATTCTTTCCATAGAGAAGTGCCCCAAACACCTTCAAAGACAAAGGTAATCCATCGCAAGCTTTGCAAAACTTGCCTATAAGTTTTTCAAATCTTACCAATGGATAAGACTGCGAGAAGGCATGTGAACAGAAGGGTTTTCGAGAGTATTGATCATTGAGGCATGTTAACTGATATATTGATGACTCTGTTATTACTGAGCATGTGAGGACATTCTTGTAGCATGATGTAACCAAAATCAAGCTATCAGAATGGAGGACTTTTGCCACTGGCAATAATGCATGTAACTGAGATGCATCATCTACATCATCTAAAACTATTAAATCTTGTGCAGATGAAAGATGTTCTTTGAGAATTTCTATGCCTTTTTCAATGATATCTATTGGCTTAGTCCTCTTTGTTAAATCCTCAAGAAGTTTGCTTTGCAAGGAGTTCAAAGAGCTTAGATGCGCTGTCTCTCTGACATCATATAAGAAAGAGGATTTGTTGAAATCATTCCTCTTCATGTTGAAGAGTTCTTTGGCTAGCATTGTTTTGCCCAATCCGCCCAAGCCAACAATCCCCAACACCTGAGCTTTGTCATTCTTCTGTTGCTACCATAACACACTCCTTTCAAAATCTTCTATTTTTTCTTGCAGATCAGCTAGAAAATAGCCACATGCAACAGTGTCTTTTTGTGCTTTTTAAGCACGCATTTCACGACCTCCTCCAATAGCTTGTCTTCCTTCTCCAATAGCTTGTCTTCGTCCCTAGAAATTTCCAACAAAGCACATAAAAGCATTGTAAAATCCACTCCAAATAAAAAAAACATTAAGTGTATAGCAATACCAGTTGGATAAATAATAACGACAAGAAGATTTAAGAGTTCTAACTCATTGTCGGCCTTGAGTTCGAAGTCGTTTATTAACAAAGCTTTGTTGAGGGTGATTCTCCAATTCTCAAATCTTTGATGGTCGTATCTGCCTTTCCGTTCATGATCACTCAGTGCTTTAGCATACCGGTTTTTAGCCCATCGCACCTTTGAAATCTCCACTTTATAAAAGATGGGAAATATGGTATCCCCAGACTTGTTCAATATAAGGAGCAGCTCATCCAGCCACCATTTAGACTCAGCATATCTGGGTGAGAAAATGACGATGTGGATAGAGGCGGTTCGGATGGCATTTTCAATTTGAGGATCTATGTAATCTCCCTTCTCTAGTTCATACTTGTCCAGGAAGGTCACAATTTATGTGAAAGAATGCATTTGTAAATGTTATTATTGTAATAAATTTGGTCATTATGCTCGTGATTGCAGGAAGAAAATTGTTGATCAAGGGAACCAGAGAGCTAATGTCACTACAGAGAGTACTAACTCCATGTTCCTAGCTTTCAATACCATGCATGAATCTTCTGCTAGTGTGTGGTTGTTAAACAGTGGTTGCAGTAACCACATGACAGACAACAAGAATTTGGTTGCAAAATTCGATCAACAGAGGTAAAGTTGGGGACTGACAAGACTATGGAAGTAGATGGCAAAGGAGTGGTCAACATTCTGACTAAGCAGGGGGAGCCGGAAACAATCTCAGAGGTATACTATGTTCCTAGTCTCAAACATAATTTGTTAAGTGTTGGTCAATTGACACAGAAAGGATACAGAGTTATCTTTCAAGGTCAAGAAGGTTTTATATATGACAAGCCCCCAAGCAAGTAGCTGATAGCAAAGGTGTAGATGATGAGGAATAGACTCTTTCCTCTCATTTTGAATTACAATGGTCAAGTCAGTTCTTTTACAGTTGCATGTTCTGATGATTATTGGTTATGGCACTTTCGATTTGGGCACTTGCACTTTTCTGGTTTAAGATTGTTGCAGCAGAAATAGATGGTCATAGGATTACCTCCCATCAAAGAGCCTGCTAGTACTTGTAAGTGTTGCATCTTGGGAAAGCAACACCTTGAAAGTTTTTCAAAGGGAGTTGCATACAGAGCAAAACAACCTCTTGAGCTAGTGCATACAGACTTGTGTTGACCTATGAGGACATAGTCGATTGGTGGAAGTTGCTACTTCCTCACTTTCATTGATGAGTGAGGAAGAAAGACTTGGGTTTACTTCTTGAAGTAGAAGTCTGTAAATTTTGCAAGGTTCAAAGAATTCAAAGCCTTAGTAGAGAACCAAAGTGATCAATAGATCAAGGTATCGAGGTTAGATCGTGGTGGAGAATATGACTCAAAGGTATTCCATGATTACTACAAACAACATGGGATCAGAAGATAGTTTACAACCAGGTACACACCGCAACAAAATTGTGTAGTAGAGAGAAAGAACAGGACAATTATGAACATGGTAAGAAGCATGTTGAAAGGCAGAAACTTGTCTAATGAGTATTGGGCAGAATTACTTGCATGTGCTATTTATGTGATCAACAAATATCCTACAAAGAGTGTGCTGAACAAAGTACCAGAACAAGCATGGTTAGGTATGTATTGCAGTGTATCTCATCTCAGAGTATTTGGATGTGTAGTTTATGCACATGTGCCTAAGGAGCAAAGAGGCAAATTGGATGATAAAAGTGAAAAATGCATATTCACTGGTTATAGTGAGTAATCAAAAGCTTACAAATTGTATAACCCTATCACAAAGAAGGCCATAATTAGTAGAGATGTTGTGTTCAAAGAACAAGAGTCATGGAATGGAACTGCACACAAAATAGTTGATGCACAAGTGCCACTGATAGAAGAAGATGATGTAGCAGAAAAGGAGCAGCAAGAATCATAAGTGAAGCCACCAAACAAAGACACACCAACAAGGACTCCAAGATTTTCAGAGCAACATGGATCCTCATGCAGATCAATAGATCAAGATTCTCCTAACAATCGATTAGGTGATGAATCAAGCAATGGTAAGAGAAAGATGAGAAGTTTGAAAGATATTTATGATGATTTGGATGTTAGTTCAAATTTTGCATCGTTTTCATTCCAACCTTCTTCGTTTGAAGAAGCAATCAAAGATGGAAATTGGGTGCAAGCCATGGATGAAGAAATTGAAGCTATTGAAAATAATGACACGCGGGATTTGGTTGATTTTCCAAAGGACAAAAATCTCATTGGTGTGAAGTGGGTGTACAAGACAAAGTTGAATGAGAAAGGTGAAATTGACAGATTTAAAGCAAGACTTGTAGCAAAAGTATTCTCGTAGCAACCGGGAATAGAATTTGGAGAAAAGTTTGCTCCAGTAGCCAGATTGGATACTATAAGAGCAGTTCTAGCCATAACAGCTCAAAACAAATGGAAAGTATATCATATGGATGTGAAGTCAACATTCTTAAATGGAATTATAGAAGAAGAAATTTATGTATAGCAACCTCCAGGATATGAAATTGAAAGTAATGAAGACAAAGTTTACAAGTTGAAGAAAGCGCTCTATGGACTGAAGCAAGTTCCTAGAGCTTGGTATAGAAGAATTGACAGTTACATGATAAAGAATGGATTTTGCAGAAGCAACATTGAGCCTACCTTGTGCACAAAGGTAAATGAGCATGGACAGATTTTGATTGTTTGCTTATATGTTGATGACATGATTTTTACAAGTGCTTTTGACATAGATGAATTTAAAGCAGCCATGATGAAATAATTTGAGATGATAGATCATGGTATCATGAAATATTTTCTTGGCATAGAAGTTGAGGAATTTGAAAAAGGAATTTTTATTTGTCAAAATAAATATTCCAAAGGTTTGTTGAAAAGATTCAAGATGGAAAATTGCAAACCTATCCCTACACCAGTTGCAACAAGTACAAAGTTAAGCAAAGATGATGAAGGATCAGATGTCAATCCAACTTTATTCAAAAGATTGGTTGGTAGCCTCATGTATCTCATAGCTATAAGACCAGATATCATGCAAGGAGTGAGTTTGATTTCCAGATTTATGGAGACTCCAAAAGACACACATTGGAGTGCAGGAAAACGAATTCTAAGATACATGGCAGGAACTAGAGATTGTGGCATAATGTATGCAAGCACATAAAAGAAAGATTTGATTGGATACATAGGGATTTTGCAGGCAGTTTGGATGATAGGAAGAGCACTTTTGGTTTTGTGTTCCACCTTGGTTCATGTGTGATTTCATGGGCATCTAAGAAGCAACCCATTGTGACACTTTTGTCAACGGAAGTAGAATATGTAACAACAACATCAACAACATGTCAAGTAGTGTGGTTAAGAAGAGTACTTGATGGACTCAAGTAGAAAACTTAAAAAAAACTTTCTACAAAATCATTTCCAAGTTTTGTTTTCTTATTAAAAAATACCTTTTAAAATAAATCCTTTTCACCATATAAACCGACTATGGGAATCTTTTCACCATATAAACCAGCGTTGTAAAAAAAATATGTTCCTTTCGTTGACTTTTGAACACACTAAGTGTCTATTGTGATGAGAGCACTCGTGCATTGCACGACAACTCTAGTGTTAGTTTAACGCAATGAAAAATAAGTTTAACCCACATGTTTCTGAAACTACGTAAGTTTGAGACTGTTAATGCGGCTTTCTGCTAAGCCTTTTTGCATTAATCACAAGTCTCTCCTCTCACATAGATTGCTGTTGATCTATTTTCTCTCACTCTATACCAATTTGTTGGAAAGGCAAATGAGACAAAACACAAATTCACACTTAAAACACGTGTTGCTACTCTTCTATTGATCACACAAAACATGATGATTACAATGAACTTGATGAAGGGTATTTATACCTTTTCGACTAGCTAACTGCATAAAATATCTTGACATGCACTCACACACTCAAAGTCGTTTATCACTTAACTCGATTTGACTCAACGCTAACACTCAATCATGCAACCACTCAGTTAACTGACTCTATTTTTAGCTAACTCCTCATGCAGGAGTAATTATCTTATTTTAACAGTAAAGACGGGTAGCCAAGTTTCTTTAATGTCAGGACCATGATGATTGATAAATGCATTGTGGTAGTACCTGTTTGGGTTTGTGCAGGTTGATGGCAAATCCACTGAGGAATCGGTGGAAGTTTGTAGATCTGCCATTCAACAAAAATACAAAACAAAAGTGAAGCACATGTTGATAGATTAAGTAATTGAAGGTATCACAAACTGAAATCTAAATCTTATTTATATATAGCATAGCATCTTAGTCTCTAGACCAAGATGGCAATGGCAATGGCGCCAGCGAGTGGGCACACGAGGGTAATTAGTGCAAGCTGGAACGAGATTAATGATTCAATCTCTCACCACCTTTCAATTTTCTATGGATACTACTACAAGCTCAATACCATTCATCTCTGGCTACAAGCTGGATGTCAATACCACCAGTTTCTTAGTTTTCATTGAATATTTGACTGCAAGTTGCAGCTCAATAGGGATACAACGTAAAAGAAGGATTCCATTTGCTACTAGTGCTCAATTTTCTATGAATACTTGATTGCAAGCTGGATATTATTAGGGGCACAACGTAAAGCCATGCGTCCCACACTTTTTTTATGAAGACTTACTGCAATAACATAAGCTAATCATTCCATTTGCCACCCACATTTTTTCTATGAATACTTATTGCAATAACATAAGCTAATCATTCCATTTGCCACCCGTCGCTCGCTACTTGACTTTGGAGTATGTATCGTTTAAAAATGATTTTTTTCCCACCACAACTCCAAGACCCGCAGTTTAATATGTGTTTTTTAATTTGCATTAGAAAAGAAATTGAAATGTTTGGAAACATATTACTTTATCATCAACTTTTAAATGATTTACTGGCAATATTAATTTTAAATTTGAGTAAAGGCAATTCGTAGGGTTTGGTAGAGTACATCAATGATGATGTTATATAGAATAATAATATTAAAGTGGTGATTGTAGTCAGACTATGGTATTATTCTAATGACTATTAAGTGTTACGTTTATTAACTTATTTTTATTTTTATTTATTTTACAGGAAAAACGATATTTGACTTTAGTCACACTTTAGTATTATTCCCACAACTATTTCTATTTTCTTTGCTTTTACTTTTATTTTAGAGAAAAACAACATGCAAAATATTTATCTAATCAAAAATCATTTTGAAAACATAGCGTTATGATTTTTTGATATTATATCAAAATCTAAAATCTTAGACATTTCACCCAAAAACAACTTTACTCATAATATATATTATTTACATTCCACAATGCATGCATTATGTATTGTTCATATTGTTAATGCCGATATTGTTTTTTTATATAATATAATTTTTCTATTTCATATTTAAATTTATAATTTTATTTTTTAAATTTAAAAAGTTTTGAAATTTAAAAATAACTAAGAAGGCCATAATTAGTATAAAGAAAGTGTGATAAGAGTTTCAAATGGTTATATTTGATACTATTAGAATTAAATGCTAATTTAACATTTTCAAATTTATAAGTGGTTAGTCTTTTTAAATTTTTTAATAATTATTTAAGAAAAAAAAATGTATCTCATAAGAAAATAGAATTTTTATATAATTAAAAAAAAATTGCATATACAAACTCATCACTATTTGCTCATTAATTTTGGAATAAAACAACAACAAACAAGTTTATTGTTCAAAAATTGAATAGATAAACCTATACCATGTCTCATTTATAATTGAAAAAGAAGAATCAATGCAATGAATGGATAAACATATGCCATGCCTCATTTATATTTCTTAGAAAAAGAATCAATGAAATGAATTTGGACAAATGCACCCTAACCTTAAAATAAAACTATAAAAAATGCAAATTATAGTAAAAAGTTCAACAAAAAAAACTTGATTCTACCCCATAAACAGTTTATTTTGGTAAGTTGCACCTCAGTTTTATAATACTTTTATAATATCCTAAAATTGTTAATTAACTCAATAGATAATCTTACTATGATAGCTCATAATAATATGCCCAACATATAATCTTACTTCGTTAGCTCATCATAATATAAACAAACGTATATCAGAATACTTTGTTAGCTCGTCAAAATATATACAAACGTATATCAGAATTTGCAGTGGAATTGTTGAAGAGAGATTGAGAGCTAGTTGTGGAATTTTTGGAGAGTGTCAAGTAGAATGTTAAATTGTGAGAGCAAGGTGATGTAGCTGAATGCATGCTTATAAAGTTTGCTAAAGACATGAGAATAGTTAAACAAGAAAAAAATATTTATTATTTAATTTGTAATATAATTATAAATAATTTGACATATAGTTTGTTGTTATTTTTTTTTGAAATTCAACCACATAATATTAAATAATAGTATGAACAATTTCAAAAAGAAACACTTTAGTATAAATATATAGAGAAAATTTTGATATAGGAATTTGCACTCCAACTAAATGAATAACTCTACCATCTCCCTAGAAAATAATGGAGCCAAATGAAAAAGGTTCTAAAATGTTGTGACATAGTTTTCATAGTTTAATGGGTTAGTAGCGTCAACCTCTTCCCTAGTTTAACAAGCTAGTAGGGTCAACCTCTTACAAAATAAGGCAACATTCAAGTGTAGACAACTTTATTTGTTAGTAGATACTATATTATGGGTTAGTTGCCATTGAGTATGGTAAGATCAACAACAAATCACTACATACAAACATTGTCAATCTTAATCAACCATTATTACTAGATTAAGTCATCAAAACTACTTTAAGCTATCAACACTACTTATCTTATGATATAATCCCATTTAGCTTATCTAATAATATATATTTTGAAAACGTGTGATCTTGTATATAGTTGTGGAAATAGTTCTATCTTCGACAAGTTAAGGTTTTAGCTTTTTTGGAAAAGAGATCCACTATCTCTTCTACTCTTTGATTTTTCCGTCAAGACTGTATCCTAAGGGACGGGCACCACTAATACATTTCTTGGATATAAGAAAGCAAGTCTAAAGCGAAATATCAGACAATCCCAAATTTTTCCATAGAAAATGTGTTACCTGTTGTAGAACTGAAATACTAACTGAAAACTAAATCTACAAATCCTACTTCTGGAAGAAAGTGTGTTTCAGTTTGTATAGATAAAGAGAATCCACCAGTCTAATAAAAAGAACTAAAAATTCAATGTATACTAGTTGCAAACATCACGACTTATACACTTCTGAAGACTTGGCACTTGGCACTGAACAATAAAACAACAAAATTGAAATTATGTGCTCTATCCAAAAGAATGGGGAACTTGATTAACCGTATAAGATACATAGAGATCCAACCTGACATGTTGCACTCTTACCACAGGCTAACAAAAGCTTGACATAAGGACCTCTCTGATCTTAAAGAACCGGGGCATAAAAATATGCTCATGTGCAGTGTTTGATGAACAAAAATATATGTTGGAAACTACAAATGATTAAAATTTCACCAGCTGCAATGCCATTTAAGAATATATTTTGAGAAGTAGATGATCATCATTGAAAAAGCAAGTGCCAGCTCACCTTTTTTTGGGAGAAGGCCAATCAAATATCCATTTTTAGAGTGCCGTTTTTTGGAGAAGGCCAACCAAATATCCATTTTTAGGGTGCTTTAACCCCTCCAGCGTCTTTGCTGCTAGCCTAGCAATTGACTTTTGAAGTTGTACATTCTCTATTGTTCCAATGGAGAATTTATACTTGATCTAATGCCTCGAGGCAACCCTGGGCTGTGAGGTGGAGAATTTGTTTTTTCAAGCCTTAATGAATGAGGTTTCTATCTTTTCTTGGTGCTTTCAATGCTTCTTCTGCAATGAATGCCAATAACATCCTCAATTTTGACCTCACCATGGTTACCATTGACAACATTGTTATCACAATTTAAGTCTCTGTGAATAATAGGTGGATTGTGACTATGGAGATAGCTTAAACGCTGCAAAAATTGCCTTTCCCAACCCAACCCTTGATTTTCTAACTTCACAGAAATTCACACTCGATAGGGATTTATATAAATTATTGAATTCTAAAGTTGGTAATAGGAAAAGTAAAAGTTCATTTAAATCAGATGTTTGGAAGCAGATATTCGACATTTGATTTTCTTTTTCGAAAAAATTAAAGAAACGTTATCATGAAACTTACGCAACACCAGTGTATATTAAATCCATTTCTTTTTGGTCTTCAATTGTGAGGGGCGGATAATATTGGAATAACCTAATGCTGTAATAAAGGGATCCGAATACCAATTGAATAACCTAATCTGGTAATAAAAAACATCACCAGTCAAACCACAAATGAAAAAAATATCTGGTTTTTTTTTGTCTTAATTTGAAAAATCCTTAACATTTAAAACTCCTAAACATCACCAGTCCAACCACCAATGAAAAAAATATCTGGTTTTTTTTTGTCTTAATTTGAAAAATCCTTAACATTTAAAACTATGAAAAATCACCTTTCCAATGGTCTTGGAACTTTTATAATCATTTTCCTTTCCAGCTTAGTTTTTTGGAGAGACCATTTTGTAGCTAGCAAAAGTAATGGAAAAAAATTATGTGTATTGCAAAACCTCGGTTATTATAAATTTGTTGGATTTTTTTTGTTTTAGTTAAAGTCATTTAATTTGGTAATTAATATTTGTGGAGTTATAATTCTATTAATGTATTGAGGGTAAAATTAATCGAAAAAAATTATGTGTATTTTAAAACTTAGGTTATATAAATTTGTAGGATTTTTCTGTTTTAGTTAAAATCATTTAATTTGGAATTAATATTTGTGGAGCTATAATTATATTAATAACTCTATATGTTATTTATTGCATTTTGTACTTAGTTAAATCTAATGAGTGGCATATATTACCCCATTACATTAATAGAATTATCTCTATGTCTAGTATATTAATAGAACTATAACTCTACAAATATTAATAATCTTTACATTGTTAAACAATTTTATATAATTATAAACTTTTATATGAATACGAAATTATGCCAGTTAAACCAGCTTTAGCTAAACCAAATGCTGAAGAGTATGTAAAATATCATAACACTTAAGATACCACTGTTTCCACTTAACATCTCTCCGGTGAGGGGTGTTTTTTTGGGCTTCAAGGACCCTTGGTAGAGATTTTTTATTTATCTTGCTGTAGCATAATATAGCTTTTATATGATTGCCTACAATAATAGGGCTAGCCACTGCATAGACATGCTCTCCTAGAGTTGCACCGCTCAAATGGTTGGTATTGAGTTCTAGAATTGCATTTCTCTGGAATTATGGGAATTCATGATGTAATGGTTTTTGGTGATTCCTTGAATATAATTAACCATTTATATTTAGGATATCTCCACTAAGATACAAAGTTAAATCAAATTTTCAAGTAAAATTATTAGTTGTATTAATCTATTTCCAGAAAGAAATGTCTTAATATTCTAAGATCAAACAACTCCCAAACTTATCACATAGTCAATTTGCGATCAAAACTAAATCAAAATAAATTTTGATAACAAAAACACACACACACACACACACACACACACACACACACACATATATATATAGATAGATATATATATATCCCCTTCCATAAATCAAACATAAGAAATAATACGAGGGGAGAGATTCCTAATGTTGTGCAGGGACCAATAATTGATATAGTACTGGTCCCACCAAACCACCATAAATTGAGACTTTTGAAACCAAAATTTAAACAAAGATAAATAACATTAAGTATAAATAAGTATTAATTTATGTCCAAAATTTCCCCAGACATTAACTGGGTCCACAACTGCCCATAAATAGTATCTTAATACTTAAGAGTGCAAACCATATTGACCCAACTAGAAAACAGCTAAAACCATAAATGCTTCCAAAATGGTCTATTCTAGAAGTACAAAGTAGCAGTCACTTCAACCCCCACTCATCAGAACTGAAGCTTTGTATCCTAAATAAATATCCATACCTGCACATAAAAGGGAATGTATGTCAGCCATAACTGTTGTGTTGTTCAACAACCAAACCCCCTATGTTCAATAAATGACACCCAACCCAATAACATTTAAACCCACTTCGTTCAATAAATGAGACCCAATCCCAATAACTGCAATAAATGACACCCAACTCACTCTATTTCTCATTAAAACAGATCAAAGCACATGGATCAACAAATAACCAATTCCCAACCATTAGATCACATCAAATTAAATCCAGACCACACATTCAAAATGAAGCCATTGAAATCGATGTCCATCCATGTCCACCAATTAAATTCAAGTGCCAAAAACTATAAAATAAGTCCACCCACTGTTGAAGTTGCATCTTATGCTTTCAAACTATTCAGCAAACTTGAAGACAACATCACAAAATAGTTGCCAATATATCAGGTGTTATATCATTTACATTACACATTCTTCTTCCAGTTCTGTTTCATTGTTTCATTTATCAGGTTCTTACATTTTTCAGTTCTTACAATTCAGTTTCACTTTCATGAAAATCAACACACACCTACATCCTATTTCACAATTCACCTTCTTACAATTTCGTTTTCAGTTTCAAGAAAAAACACACAACCTACAGTTCTATTTCACATTCACCATATAACAAGAGTATCAACGAAAACAAACTGTAAGGGAATACTGTTAAGGAGCACCAAGATATAACCACAAGGATATGAAAAAAATAGACAGTAACGAAAATACTTTTAAGGGGAACCTGAAATAGGAAAATAGAGTACTTAGATTTCATAAAACAACATTAAAGGACTTTGCAATACGTCAATTTCTCTATGGAGAATTTATCTTTTCCTCTCTATACTCCTTTACTTCTCTTGGTTTGATGGTTACATGATATGTCTGGCCATAACTGCTAAAAGGATAGTTGGATGGTTTCACAAACAACCATTGAATAAAAAGTAGGTTCTAAATATAGCTATTTAGAAAAGTTAAAACCATTCCTTCAAATAAAAAAAATGAATGCCTTCAACATACTTAATTTTTGTTTAGAGGATTTTCGGCGAAATCACATAGATAATCATTTGTCGACGCGTTTCGAACCAACCAGTGTGGTTCATCGTCAGGACAAGTTGAAGAACCAGATCCAGCTTAGCATGTTAAATAGTCTGAGCAGAGATTACAATGGTTAATTAACGGCTAATTTTGAAAAATAGCCGTTAATTAGCCGTTGTAATCTCTGCTTAGACTATTTAACATGCTAAGCTGGATCTGGTTCTTCAACTTGTCCTGACGATGAACCACACTGGTTGGTTAGAAACGTGTCGAAAAATGATTATCTATGTGATTTCGCCGAAAATCCTCTAAACAATGTTATGGATCACAGAAGTCTAAATTCCTTAATACTTAATTTTTTCAGTTCAATTTTTTAAAACTTTTTATGACTGATAATAAAAATTGGAAACCATATAACCACACAACTGCTTTTTATAGAGTTTTTGTAGAGTTTCTTATTTCAAACTCTAATTTCTCCATTCAATGAGATAAATGTTTTAAAAACCTAAGATATTTTCTCATGCGTCTTCAGTTAAGTTTTCTTTGTCCAAAACGGAAATCTTGATTTACGTGAAAGTCTATTGTAATGGGAATGAACGAAATTCCGAATGAAAGCATCATAGAGATCTCTCATGGCTTTCAAGCTGCCCAGCCTTACTGTGATTATGACAGGCATAACACTCTTTTGGAGCATATGACCATATTTTGTTTGAGTTTCCAAACTAGTTACTATGCTTGGAATGGTGGCCATGGACTGCAATGGAGAAGTTGGCATATTGAGACATTTTTGTTAATGCAAAACAACAAAAAAATGGAAGATATTTGAAACAAAATATATGTGCACATTTCACTTGCTTATGCCTTAGCTAAAACACTGTGTAAATAGGTGAACAAAGGTCAATGGAGAGACTCAGAATGTAATAATCAAAACGACTAAGCTAGAAACTCAAGATAATATGGCTTTTGGTTGTCTATGCTCCAAATGACCTAGGACAAGATTTTACTTTAATCTTAATCTATCACCTGGAAACCAATGTTGTGTGTGTCATGCAAATTATGGGTGCTGACTATCGTTTTGTTTTTGTGCTACATGGATCAAGTTTGTCTAGCTTTGGATATTTTCGCTTTTTGGTCACAGGCCTTCCTCTTTTCCTTGGCTTTTTGTCTTGCTTATTCCTAGCTTTCTATCCATCTTCTGAGGCAAAAGAAAGTTGTAATTTATAATGGCTTTTTCTCCTGCTTATTCCTAGCTTTCTGCCCATCTTCTGAGGAAAAAGAAAGTTGTAATTTGCAATGAGAGACTACGAAGTAATGCAATTCGATTTTTTGGAAGTCAAATCTATGAAATATTATAATTGAGAAGATTTCTTGGAAACATGATCCAACTTTTCCTTTATTTCAGTTACCCCATTATCGAGCATTTCTTTCTCTACATGATGAAAGCATTGATTCAAGGCTTTTTATGAACATAACTACTGATAACCAAAACATCACAAGTTGTGATCAATAGAGTAACTGAATTTGAAGGAACTTCTTCCTTGGCCATAGCCATGGTTCTAATGATGCTATCATGTGTAATATCACTAGCAAATGATACGAGCTAGAGTGAAACAAAATATATGTGCACATTTATCTTGCTTTTGCCTTAGCTAAAACACTGTGTAAATAGGTGTACAAAGGTCAATGGAGAGACTCAGAATGTAATAATCAAAATTGACTAAGCTAGAAACTCAAGATAATTTGGATTTTGGTTGCCTATTTGGCTGTTACTAAAAATCTAAGTTTTCTTCCATTTCCGTCCAGTTACATCACTGCAGTGGAAACGTAGGGATGTGGTCCAAGGACAGGTTTGGAGAAAGGGATGCTGACGCATGAACTCTATTTGTAATCTTCGACTTCTGTAATAATACATATTCCAATGTCAGCCAATCACTTACAAAAAACAACAAATCAACAAAACAACAAAAAAACAACAAACAACAAAACAATATTTTAAGTAGTCAAACCGAACAAGAGCTCTGTTGGGAAATGCATAACAAAACCAATCAATACAGTCATGGTATTTCAAGTGTATAGACAAGTTATCAAAACAACAATCACTGATAATTTTGAAGACATACAACAAAATGATTCTGTACATTTGATTTTTCAAGGATACAAACATACATGTTGATAATTTCCTGTAATATAGCGGAAGTATTTTGCCTTGTATGAAAGCATAATTTACAAATATTCTAATGTCTAAATGCATGCAATAATTTTACAGGTTGTTGCATCTAAGGCAAAAGGAAGTTATACTGCTCGTACAAGGAGAAGTGGCAGGAGAGTGACAAGGGGTGCGCAGCTGCGATGCACATCATCTGGTGAGGACAGGACAACTGATGTCAATGTCAACAATGCACCAGGGAACATTGTTGAGGATGACCATGTTACGTAAACTGATGTTAACACACCATCAACCACAGAACCACCATCAACAATAGTCCAAGGGCCAAGTTCAACTAAAAATATCAGTGCTATAAGAGGATGGACAAAAGAACAAATGTTAGTTGCAATTGACGACATAGAGTTTAATGGATACTCAGTTCGGGCATCTACAAAAAAACATGGTATTCCTGCCTCATCAATACATTATTGGATAAATGGACTGACTCATACAAAACGTAGAGGGCCTCTTACAGTTATGATTGTGGAGGAGGAGGTTGAGGTGGTTGAGTGGTGTAAAGAGATGGCCCAATTGGGACATGGGCTAGAGTTGATACAACTCAAATCAACAGTTGCTCAAATCTGTCAAGGGAGGCCAAACCCATTCAAAGATGGGTTTCCTGGTAAATCATGGTGGTTTGGGTTTAAAAAAAAGCATCTAGAACTTGTATTGCGTACTGCTGATTGCCTTAACAGAGATAGAGCATTAAATTTGTGCCCTGCAGTTGTGCAAAAGTTCTATGACACACTTTCTGGTGCTTACGATAAACATTCTTATGGAGTAGACCATATATGGAACTGTGATGAAACAGGTTTACATGCAGGGAGGAGTTGTGGCATGCGGGTAATTACCAAGAGAGGGAGCCGAAATGTGCCAAAGATTTTTCCTGAGAGCAGGAAGTGGATAACTATTTTATGTTGTGTCAATGCAATTGGTACTTCAATCCCAGTATTTTATCTATTCAAAGGTAAAAATCAACTGAAAAACTATATACAAAACTATGAACCAGGTGCATGCATGGCTGCAGATCCCCATGCATGGATGACTAAAGAACTATTTCTAAGTTGGCTTTTTCACTTTGCTGCATCGGTACCAGGTGGTGTCTTGCCTAATAATAGACACCTATTGATATTAGATGGCCATGGGAGCCACATGGATGTACAAACAATTGAGGAAGCAAACAATTTAGGTATCGACCTGTTGACATTGCCCGCTCATACCACTCATAGACTACAACCCCTTGATGTTAGTGTGTTTGGCCCTTTCATGAACTATTTCAGGTCGGAGCACGCTGCATGGATGGAAAAGAATCCAGGGGTTGAGGTGAAAAGGTTCGAGCTAGCAGAGCTTGCAAGTAAAGCTTTTAAAAGGGCTTTGACACCATCAAATATCAAGGCTGGCTTTAGGAGGACAAGAATCTGGCCACTGAACTATGATGCTCTTACGCATGACACTGGTTGTAGCCAAGCGTTTCATGTGGATGGTCAAGAAGAAGGGAATGCCCAAACAGGTGTTGAAGTGCAAGAAGTAGATGACCAAGATGATATTGTTGCAGCTGGTAATATGATTTCCCTATCTCAAGGACACTTATATGCTGAAGATGATGAAATTGTATGTGAAACACAATATAACCATGAACAAATTCGCAGTAACATGGAGATCATTCCACCAACTCAAGAACATGAAACTCCTGTTGCTGATATTGTTAATGACATTGTTGAACATGTAGTTGACAATGACCAGTTGACATTGCCAAGCCAAGTAACCCCACCTTCATGGCTAACAGAAGCAATGATCAATATGAATGCACATAGTGTCTCAGCAACCAATGAAGAAAGCATGAACATGCCCTCACAACCAGCAGAATTGAACAGTGAAATTGTTCATTTTTTGTGGACAATAGTCAATGGAAGAAGATGAAGGACATAATGAGGCATCAAATGAAGATAATGATATAGTTCAATCAGTTCCATCAGATACTAAAAGGGAAGTACCAAGCGATGACATGAAGGTGGGAGGGGTGGAGAAGACACTTGGCCAGTTCCTAAAGCTACCAGTAGAGAGAGTATCAATGAAAAAAACGCAAGCTGCACCGGGTAGTCTTCTTATGGGCCAAAGCTCACAGTTACTCACCTCAGAGGACTATATAAACCTATTACTTGAGTTTGAAAAAAATAAATTTGAAATGCAAGAATTATAACAGAAAAGGAAGGATCTAGTCAAGGAGTAGAAGGCAACAAGGATTGTTGCAGCGCAACATCGAGCACATGAAAGGATTGAAGGAGATAAAGCAAGGCAAGTTTAGGACCAACAAAAACAAATGGCAAGATAGGAAAAGGAAAAATGGAAGGCACAACAAATGCTTGAAAAGGAACAAGGGATGATCAATGATACAAGAATAGCTGATGAAAACATGATTATTTCAGACTCATTGGACTCCATTGGAGATAATACACCATTATTCCAAGATCTCATAAACATTCAAGTGCCTCACTATCAAACTGAGGGTTTACCCACTTGCCTTGTTCCTACCAGAGTTAGTGTCAATTCTATGTATGCTAATTACACACCTCCACTTAATGCAAAGGTCAGTAGTGCAAATGTGAGTTATGGGTACTCAATACCTCCATGGTTGGAAGTTGCAAATTGGAATCAATCATATGGTAGCAAGCAACCATTTCCTAATCAACCCTTCACTAGTAGGCCAACCTACCTGGCTCAAGAAGGTATCGGGGAGTTTTGGCACTCAAGATTCTTAGGGCCATAAAGAATAGGGGTGTCATATGTTTTTGGTTCTAACCACATTATGATGTGGATTTTGGATGGATTGTATCTTTTTTTTGTCACAGAAACATTTTGGCTTACAACCTAGGTTGTTTTATTTCATAATGTGTGTGACATTGTAGCAAAAATCCATTATAGAAGGAACATCTATAGTCTATTATAATGTAGAAATCTTACAAGATTCTCAAGGTCATAAAGAATAGAGTTTAGGAATTCTCAATTAGTTATGCATACTTTCAGGATATGCAATGTATCGTTAAATTCACTAAACCTATGATCTTTTGAATGCCCTACATGCAATTACCAAATTAATGAAATTAAATGAATCAGTCATGAGAACTGAGGTATATCTTACATACATTGTATAAAACAACTTTTCAATTTGACTAGCCTTTGTTATTTTGAATCTTATTCCCCCGGTGTCTTGGCAACGGATTTTCATATGCCCTTGCAGTAATGTTTATGTCTTTAGTGACAAACGCTCTGCGTCTTTGGTGACCAGTGCTCTTTTTATTAGCTAATCTATATTGAAATCTTCCACAAATAAGCAGATGTCAAGAAATGGATCTTTCACTATCTCAGGATAGAAGATAGTTAGAAACTTAAAGGTGAGATAGCATTCCATTTGTTTTTCTCTACATATCTATATGATAAGCTTTCTGTATATCTTCCTTGCAAGGTATAAATGCTACTGGCATAATGAAAAGTTTTGGAATTCTACCATATTCTCTACTATCTTGTTCGGTTTGACTAGAATCCATTTGTTCCTCTATGTCACTTGTCTTATTGTACATTTTATTTTTGATAGAATGCACTGCTTTGCAAAGGGAAGGCATCTTATAGAAAAGGCGTTTGTTTTCATTGTGCACCCTTTACGCACATCTCTGTTCCTTGTAGTGATAAACACCCTCACTTGTTTTTCCTTGTGTATATCCATTGGCAAAAGCGGTTCAGGCAGATTTCTATTGAAGACATTGCTCATATAAATTTATAAATTGGACTTGCAGGTCTACACACGAGGAACAACTTTTTTCTCTTTTTGCAAAAAATTAATTGGACAAAGAGGCCCAGACATAGGAATTGTGGGGAGAGCAATAGCATAAATTTAATAGGACAAAGAGGTCTGGACATAGGAATTGTGAAGAAAATTACAACATCCAGTGGAAGAGATGTTTCACTCATATGTAATATTGTTCAAATAAAATGGAAAATAATATGATGAAAGATCAGATAGTTTAGGTCCAATGTGACCTTGGTATTTTTTTTAATCTTTTTTTATGCTAAATAAATCAAAATTAAAAATTAAGCTAAACAGAAGAATTGTTAGCATTCATTGCTATAGAAAGAATTACAACCCCGCTACATGAAATGCTAATAAAATATACATAAAACCAATACAAAGAAAGAAACCAATAAAAGGTACCCTAGATCTATCTTAACCTTGGTATTTTGTGTTTATCTTCACATATCAGGGTTAAGAAAGATGTGTAAGATTAAATATTGAAGTACTCACCTGATAAATTTGGAAGAATCAATTTGAGCGTAGACCATTATAGAGGCATCCATTGTTAACACTGTCGCTCTTATCAGTATACCTTCTACCCCTTTCATTAGCATGGACACTGTTTGAATGCTGGAAGAGGAGTAAGGCATCCATTGGGTTACAATAGTTGGAATGATGGAAGAGAAGGAAGTGGAGGCATGAGGAAGCGATGGAGGGTTTTGGTGGTCATGAGGGATGACATTGATTTCTAGGGTTTCCACTATTGGTAGAGTGTTGGTATTGCTATTAGCTTTATCAATAGTAGAAGAAGAAGCCATGTCATCTTAACAAGCATTTGCAGCGGAAAATATAAGGGTACTGCTCTCTGAAAAAGAGGAAACTGCAGCTGCCTCTTTTTCTTTTCCATGGCTCAGCACAGAAAATCTCGAACCTCACTATGGGTTCTGCCTCTCCCTGAAAACTTGCAACTATGGATAACCTATAGTGAGTAACTCGCAACTTGCAACTGTGTAACAATGTTGTTTAATGGATAATTGTGCAGGCATATCTGGTTTCCAAGACGCTTGCAGAACAAGTAGTCCTGCAATACAGGAAAGAAAATCCAAGGCTGGATGTGGTCACCATCATCCTTGTGATGGTGGCGGGACTTGCCATTACGCCCAACGTGCCCTCTTCAGTGGAGGTAAATGCGCACTCACCAAGTTTTCCACAATAGAAAAAGACAATACTCTCATGGCAGCAGCCACAGTGAAACATTGTAAGCTACTATGTAGGTAAACATGTAAACAATGCTACTACAGCCTGAATTTAGAGACCAAAGAAAGAACAAAACCCTAAATAGCTAAGTATGCATTTAAATCTAAATTTAGAGACCAAAGAAAGAACAAAATAAGTTAAATACACTAAACCCTAAACCCCTAACTTGCAAAACCCTAAACCCTCAGAATCTGCCATGCAAAGTTAACAAAAATTCCAATAAGGTGTTTTGTGTTGAAAAACACGTAGAAATAGCTGGTAGGATTGAAATCCTACCGGATAGAAGCCATGGATGGTCGTCACACCTTCGCCAAACCTTCTCCGGAGCTCGCCACACCTTCTCAAGACCTTCTCCAGAGCTCGCCACACCTGCAACAAGTTGGAAATTAGCCATTAGACAACAAAAAGGACCAAAAAAACCAACAAAAAACAGAAAAACCTGCAATTACCTGTTAAAAAAACCTTCGACCTCGAACTCGCTAAAACTGCAATTGGCTCCTCCCCAAACAAAAAAATGCCCAAATTAAACCACCACAAAAGAAACCCTAAACCACCGGTGGTCCAGAATGACCAACAAATCCAGGCAGAAAGCCATAAGAAAGCCAGGAACCCTGTTACAACCTTGGACGCATAACCTCGAACAATGGCGGACATTAGCTCAACCATGGCGGATGAAGCGCGTAGGTTTTGGGGCCTTCTTGCACCATCTTCGGTGGAGGGCTTCGCCCAGCAACCAGAAAAGAACAAAAAAAATAAATGGCAAACAACACATCGCACAAATGACGTGGAATCAACCCTAAACACGACGCAGAATAATGTTTCAACCCCTTGACACAATGCCGAACACGTGGACCTCCACGGCGGACAGCTGTTGTACCAATTTCATGTGAATCATGTGGCGGCGAGAAAGGTGGCGGGGAGGGCGCATAGGTAATGGCATCCCTCCCCTACACAAAATTAATTTATAGTAAATATTAATTTTTAAAATTAATTTTTTTTTTTTTTTTTTTTTTTTTATAATTATTTAATATATTAATCTTTTTTAAATGGTAATAAATAATATACTCCAATAAATTATATATTTTTAAAATTAAAAATATAAATACATAAATATCTTAATATCTCAAAATTTATTTCTCTTGCACATATTAAAATTTCTTTAGTCATACACAAAGTTAACATATTAAAATTTCTTTTGAACATTAATGAAATTTCTTTCGTCATACACGAAGTGAAAATTAATGAGCAAATCCAATTCATTTAAATTATCCTTGATATGGTAACCATCACAAATATATGTAATGTAAAGATTAAGTCTGCCGGTAAAGGACCAAGAAGAAGAAAGTCCATCAATTGTGTTTATTTCCCTTCTTTTGAGAAACAAACAATCTAGGACGAATTAAATTATGAGTGGTTAGTGTCTTCCAAGAAGGAATCTTTTTATTGGCTACAAAATAAAGTAATGAAATAATAATGAAGTGGGGAATTCCAACTTAGTTGAAATTTGACAAAAAAATGTTTATTACTTGGTATTTTGCATATATATATAGAGTTAAACTATCTTGTTATTTAGTTGAATCTATTTGAATAGATATTTAAAATAATTTTTTTTTATAATTTGGATAGGTATTGGAGGTAAATGATATATATATATTATATATATAGTTAAACTTATCTGTTTATTTATTTGAATCCTATTTGAATAGATATATATATATATATATATATATATATATATATATATATATTATATATTATATATATATTTTTTATTTTTTTTTTATATAATTTGGATAGGTATTGGAGGTAAATGTTAAATATCAATATTATGAGTAAACTAACGATTTATTAGTCATTTTCGTTGAAATATGTCTTATATCAGGGTTTAGTTGTCTTTAGTGAGAATTTTAGGAAGCTTTTTTTTTTTTAATTTCTCTAAAATTGGGTATGAATTTATTAAAATCACAAGCTTGAAGGGTAACCTCTGCACAATTGAGGTGCCCTAAGAGTTTTTCAAGTGCTGAATTCATATATACACTCAAAAAACTAGTTTAAATAACACAAATCAAGATTTCACCTCAAATTTTTTTGCCCAATTCTAGCACTGGAAGTAAAGAAAATCGCACTAAAGACAACTCCGTAAGGAAAATTGTGAATTTGGGAGTTTAGGAGGTGATTTTTTTTTTTTTTTTTGTGATATTTTGAATATAATTCACTATTTATATTTAGGATATCTTTTCTAAGATACAAAATTACATCAATTTTTCAAGCAGAATTATTAGTTATGTTAGTCTATCCCAAGAAAAAATATATCCATGTTCTTAGATCAAACCACTGGCTGATCACATAATTAATTTAAGGCAATTTTTAAAATTATAATAAATATTCAATATACATTAATAAAAATTTATTAAATTTAAATACTCTAATTAATTAAAATAATTAATAATTTAAAATTATAATTATATAAAACTTTAATATCCTAAATGCATTAAAATTATTAAATTGAAAGACATTGATAATTAAAATAATATAAGAACTTAAAAATATAATTATATAAAACTTTAATATCTTAAAATGCATTTCCTCATATGGGAATTGAACATATAAGGGGAAAATCCAATTCATTTAAATTAACCTTAATATGGTAACCATCTGCAATAAGTGTAATGTAAACATTAAGTATGTTGGTAAAATATAATCTAAATTTAATTCAACATAGAGGTGTGAACGAGTGAGTTAATAATTAAAAATCTCAGTGGTGGGGCTAAGAAGACCAAAATCCATCCCTTGCTTTTCTTTCTATTTCTTTGAGAAACAATCAAGCACATAATCATTAAATTATGAGTGGTTAAAATCTTCCAAGAAGGAATCTTTTGTTTGGACGATACAAAATAAAATAATGAAATAATAATAAAGGTGGGAAATTTTATTTTAGGTTGGAATTTGTCCAGAAATTATCTGCCACATGATATTTTGCATATCATATCATATAATGGGGATTCACCCTTAGAATTTGATCGGTTGTAGTTTGCTATTGTAGTTTGTCAAAATCCAAAGAAACAAGAATAATAAATTCAAGTTGTTTTTAGTGAGATTTTTTGGAAGCTTTTCCAATTAGGTCGAATTTCTCTAAAATCTAGCAGGAATTTATTGAAATCTTGATGGATAATCCCTACACAATCAAAGTGCCCTAGGGATTTTTCAAGATGTTGAATCCATATATACAGTCAAAAAACAAGTTTAAATAACACAATTTAAGATTTCACCTCAAAATTTTCCGTTAAATTCCAACAACGAAAAATCCAAAAAATAACACTAAAAATAACTCCCAATAGATTTTATTTAAAAATTCACATTATATCTTGCCAATTATGTCTTGCAAGTTGTACAAATCAATATTCACTGTGTTCACGTTATTGCTAATTGATATGATATTAATTGCTAAAAATTTCATACCATAATACCTATTACCACATAATTATTGTAGACCCTAACATCCTTTTATCGCAAAGCAATTCTGGTTCAAAGTTTGGAGGGTTTACTCTATGTCCTGTTTTCAACAAATTAGATGAGCTTGATGGCCAAAGAGAAATGTGTAAAAATTCTCTCACTGCAACCTGGATCTCAATACCACCAGTCTCATTTTTCAATGAATATTTGACTGCAAGTTGTAGCTCAATAGGGTACAATGTAAAAGAAAGATTCTATTTGCCACCACTCCTCAATTTTTTATTGAATACTTGATTGCAAGCTGGACATCATTAAGAGTACAACAGTCCTTCACTTTTCTATGAATGCTTGACTGCAGTAACATAAACTAATCATTCTATTTGCCTCTAGTTGCTCGCTACTTGACTTTGGAGTATGTATAGTTTAAAAAGGATTGAAGTATGTATTGTACACAAACTTTATATTTAATAAAATATTTCATATATATTATATTTTTCATAAAATTTCATGTTATTTAATTTAAATTAAAACATATTTGCATCATTTTTTGTGTTGGAAATTAATTCAGCTTTAAATGCATACCAAATTTGTAATATGTTTGAGTGCATTTGAATGGCATATATTTTAATCTTAAATTTTTTATATAAAAATTGTAATAATTATATAAAGTGTAATTTTAAGGGTTAGTTTAATTGGAGGAAAGAGATTAGATAGAGGGTCTTTGGAAAGCCTTGTTAGGGTTTTAGCAATTTTCTATTTCTTTGATTGATTCGTTTTTTAAGGTTTTGTTTTTGTGGGGTCCGGTGTGCCAATCCCACGAGTCGCGGATGCGATGTGTGATGAGTTGGGTGAGCGCTCCCAGTTATGTGCGACAAGCTGGGTGAGCGACGAGTCAGTGGGCGGGCACATTTCTTGTGATGTTTCATTTCAATGATGGGACGAGTTGGAGAAGTGCGACGAGCTAGGGCAGTCGGTTAAAGGTTCCCGAGGCATGAGCATGATGAGCCAACGGAGGTGTCAAAAAACCGAGAATTGGAAATTCAGCTAAGGATGGCAACCTTTGCGAAGGTCGCCTTATACCGTGCGAGTTTGGCATGTCGACTCGACAGGGCAATGGTGTGGGTGAGCCGACGGGCGAAGTGGGTGAGCCAACGTGTTGACATGGGCGAGTTGGTCGAATCGACAGGTCGGCCTGGGTAGGCCAACCCACGAGTCATCGTATATATTAGTGGTCGAAGTGGATGGGAAGGCATTCAACAAAGTCTTACAAGTCTAACACAAGGTGAGCTAAGGTGATAGGTGAGCTACAATAGTTGGTCACATAAGGCGAAGGGCGAGGTGCAGGTGGGTACCTTGATCGAAACACCAAGTTGAGTTAAACAAGTCACAGAAGTGCTGAACAGTTCTTGGCTGCAGGCAGGTCAGGCGAGGAGACGAACCGTAGGCAGGTTGGGCAGGCGGATGAGCCGCAGGCGGGTAGGCAAGTAGGTGAATGAGTCACAGGCAGGCGAATAGGTGGACGAGCCACATGCGGATAGGCAGGTGAGTGGACAACACGGTAGGCAGGCTAGCTAGTTAAGTGGGCGCCACGACGAGTCTCGCAGGGCGACCCTTGGCTAGGCAGTGCACCCGTAGGCGAGTTGAGTGAGCCGGGTAGACAACCGAGGTGGGTGGTGCTCTCGCGGCAAAAGGGAATGGAGAAGTTCAAGAAGACATGAAACGGGCGACACGATAGTCGAACGGACGGGCAAACTACGGGTGTGCGCCGGGTGGGTGACACGCCGTGAGCGAGTTTGCACAATGGTAAGTTTGACAGGCAATGTTGAACGAAGGTGGGTGCGCAGGCAGACCCATGAGTTTTGTTGAACGGTGAACGATGGTTGGTGCGGAGGGCAACCCGGGCGTGGATGCCTATGCCTGTGTGTTGGGCGACCTGACCCAGTGAAGGGCGTGCGCTCCAAACGATAGTTTGGGAAGGCTGCACGATTGCAGGCCGACTTGTGAAAATTAATTGTTTTTGTGAGCAAGAAGTTGGGGTTCCTCTCCAAGAGTTGATTTTGTATAATGGAACTATTATCATTATTATTGTGGGCAAACTCATCTACAAGGAGTTGCCCCTCCCGTTATATTTTTGTTGTGCATGTGTAAAGTAATAATGATGATGAAAGATATGTATATGAATGTTTCTATCATGCTTATGAATGTTTATACTTAGAAAGTGAAAAATAAACTAAGTATGGAATGTTAGGCATAGTCCACACTTGAAAGTATTTTTGAAAAGAAATTAGGTGGTGGTGTTGCACCCCCCTTCGTGTGGTTGAAAGACTACCGCCAGGGTAGGGTCGTGACAGGTGGTATCAGAGCCCTGAATACTTGAAGAGGAGTTATACTTTGTGATAGGTGATTCAGGTTTGTTGGTTGTGATGGATGAATCTGGCAGGGATGCTGGAGATGCTTTCTTGGACAGGGTATTGGATCAAATGGAGGAGCTTGCTTATGAAATAGCTTCGATGAAGGCCAAGAACATTGAAGTTCAGGAAGGCTATGCGAAGGTGAAAGGGGAGCTTGAAGACCTCAAGGTCCGGTATGATTATACTGAATGGCAGTTTATACAAACGGAAAAGGAAGTCAAAGAGATATGTGAAGCAAGAGATCAGGGTTTAGCAAAAATCTTGAAATTGCAGAAAGATATTAATGATGCTCGGAATGAGATTGCAGTTTTGAAGAAGGTTGTTGGGCATAACTCAGGTGGAGGAGTGGCTCATGTGAAATTAAAAGAACCAGATTCTTATGAAGGGACATGGAGTGTGAAAACTCTTGGTAACTTTCTATGGGACAAGGAATAGTACTTGGAGTGTTTGGGGATGTTCGATGAGGAAACCAAAGTCAAAGTAGCAGCTTAGTTCTTGACAAAGGATGTTAAGATGTGGTGGCGAAGAAGGATGGAACAGATTGCCAATGGCAATGCTGTAAAAATCACTTCGTGGGATGAAATGAAAAAAGATTTGCAAACTCATTTTAGTCCACAAGACAAAACATGGGATGCAAGGATGAAGATAAAATACATAAAGAAAATGGGGAGTCTACAAGCTTATCAAGAAGAGTTCTTAAGTACAGCTTTGGAACTTCCAGACATGGCGGAAAGGGACAAGGTGTTTAATTTTATCATAGGGTTGAAACCTTGGGCACACAATGAAGTGAAGAGGAAAAATATAAAAAACACTTGAAGAAGCATTTTTTGTTGTGGATCGTTTGGTAGAACACTATGATGAAGGAACCGAAGAGAAGAAGAAAAAGACTTACAAGCCAAAAGAAAAGTCTACAATGGAGGAATCTTCAAAATTGCATGATAAGGCGAAGACAAAGAAACCGTTGAAGTGTTGGATATGTGAGGAACCACATATGGTGAAGAATTGTCCTTCAAGACCAAAAGTGGCTGCCATAGCACAATCCAATGCGAAGAAGAAAGAAGAGACTTATGTGGGGGTCATGGAGATTCTAGGAGCTGTAGTGGCTACAAAAGCGGTCTCTCAAAGAGATCCGGAAAGAAACAAGTTAGAGTATGTCGAGATGAAAGTTGGGAGTGGTGTTGTACTCACTATGGTGGATAGTGGGGCAAATAAAAGCTTTATGAGCGAGGATACTACGAGTAGGATTGGACTGAAGTTTGTATTAGTGTAGGCACAAATGAAGGTAGTGAATTCTCCTCCAGATTTTGTGATCGGTGTAGCTGAGAAAGTGGATGTGACACTTGGTGAATGGACAGGGAAGGTCGATTTCATTTTGGTGTGGATAGATGACTATGAGGCTGTACTGGGCATGGAATTCATGAAAAAATTTGAAGCTACGGTTGTTCCCCATATCAAGAAACTATACATTTACGATGGACGAGAGGATGTACCTATCGGTGTTCCGACCATGGGAGTTACAAAGGCCGAGTGTAAACTAACAATGATGAATATGGAGAATGAGAAGCGAGATGAAGAAGTCTATAAGTGATTGTCTATTGCAGAGGCAAAGCTTATGGAGCAGTCACAGATTGTCAAGACATTGTCTGATAGCATCTTGGATCTATCAAGGAGGCTAGAGGCAGTGGAGGATGATGATGACAATGAGGATGTTAAACCGAATGTTAAGACATAAGATCGGGAAACATACCTACAGAGATTAGAAGTGGAGGATCCTGATAGGTGGATTGAGTTGATTAGTGAAGGGGAGTCTTCAGGCTCTACTCCCTCCTTATCTTCTTAGGCTATCATGGAGATGAGGCTCATTATTAGCTGCTCATGGAAGTGAGTCTCCAACATTTTGAGCAAACATCTAGGGGTGAGTTGACACAAATTAATAGGTAGCATGCAGTGGAGAGTCATGATGATGTAGGGGCATGAGTTCTTATGGAGGCGATGCATGGTTGGATTAACTACCGAACTAGTCACCGACATGAGGGGTACCAACACATGATTCATTGTAGAGTATTGACATATCTATGGCGTGAGGCATGTCAAGAGGTGGACACATATGGATTACCCATACACACGATTTGTGTGGTTTGATGGTCTTGGTGACGAATGGTTGTTGGGATGGAGAGTTGTCGAGGAAGACAACCATTTAGAGTGGGTGAGTATGTCAAGCCCATGAGTTGAGGATGCGATGTGTGATGAGTTGGGTGAGCACTCTCAGTTATGTGTGATGAGCCAGATGAGCAATGAGTTGGCAAGCAGGCACATTGGTTGCGACATTTCGTTGCGATGGGATGAGTTAGAGAAGTGCAATGAGCTAGGGCGGTATGTTAAAGGTTCCTCTGGCACGAGCGTGACGAGCAAACGAAGGTGTCGAAAAACTGAGAATTGGAAATTCAACTAAGTACGACGAAGGTCGCCTTATACCATGCGAGTTTGGCATGTGGTCTCGATGGGGCGACGGTGTGGGCAAGCTGACGGGCAAAGTGGGCAAGTTGACGTGTTGGGATGCGTGAGTTGGTCGAATGGATAGGTCGGCTTGGGCAGGCCGAAACACAAGTCATCCACGGGTGGGCATATATATTAGTAGTCTAAGTGGATTGGAAGACATTCAACAAAGTCTTACAAGTCTAAGACAAGGTGAGCTAAGGTGATAAGCAAGCTGCAATAGTTGGGCACTTAAGGTGAAGGGCGAGTAGGTACCTTGATTGAAGCACCAAGCCGAGTTAAATGGGCCACAGGCAGGTCAGGCGGGAAGACGAACCACAAGCAGGTCGGGCGGGCGGACGAGCCACAAGTGGGCAGACGAGTCGCAGGTAGGCAGACGGGTAGATGAGCCTAAAGCAAATAGGCAGGTGGGCAGAAAACATGGTAGGTGGGCAAGCTGGTTAAGTGGGCACTGTGATGAACTGGGCAGGGCAACCCTCGGTCGGGTAGTGCGCCGGCGACAGGAGTGAATAGAGAAGTTTGGGTAGATAGGAAATGGGTGACACGACAGTCGAACAGGTGGGCATACCGCAGGTGTGCATTAGGTGGGCGAGACGTCGTGGGTGAGTCTGCATGGTGGTAAGTTCAGCGGGAAGTGTTGAAGGAAGGTGGACACACGAGCAGACCCACGAGTTTTGTTGAATGGTGAACGACGGTTACTACAGAGGGTGCCTCTGTGTGGGCGCCTCTGCTTGTGTGTTGGGCGACACGATTCGATGAAGGGCGGGTGCTCCGAATGACAGTTTGGGAAGTCTACACGGTTGCAGACCGACTTGTAAAAATTAACTGTTTTTGTGAGTAGGAAGTTGGGGTTCCTCTCCAAGCGTTGATTTTGTATAATTGAATGATTATCATTATTATTGTGGGCAGACTCATCTCTAGGGAGTTGCCCTTCCCGTTATATTTCCGCTGTGCATATGTGTAAAGTAATAATGATGATGAAAGATATGTAAATGAATGTTTCCATTGTGCTTATGAATGTTTATACTTAGAAAGTGAAAAATAAACTAAGTATGGAATGTTGGGCATAGTCCACACTTGAAAGTATTGGTGAAAAGAAATCAGGTGGTGGTGCCACACCCCCCTTTGTGCGGTTGAAAGACTATCGCCAGGTTAGGGGCGTGACATGGTGGTTGTTGTGAATCCCTATTTGCATTCAACCCTTGGGTTCGATGGTGTTGCCTTAGGTGCGGTCATCTATTCACTCAATTGATGTCGTTAGTGGGTTGTTGCTCTACATTCACATGTGGTGTGGTTCATTTTGGGGTTTGTGGCTTTGTCGATTTGCTCGTTGGGGTTCGTGTGGGGATTTGAGGGAGCGACTTGATTGTGGTTGTCTCATGTCACAAATTCCCTTATTTTGTGCCTCTTTACATGTTGGTCATATGTTACCACAATCGTTCGATGATGCTTTGTATTATTTCCTACCTCAGTGATTTTGTTGGACAAGTTTTTTCATGGAGGCCTCTATGCTTGTTTAGTTGGGGCTTGCCTGCTGGGTGACCTGTGCCTATCTAATCGTTTTGGGTTATGTTTTTATGGCCCTTTGGGGCGTTTTGGGCTATATTTTTTTATGGCCCCTTTGGGGTTGCTTTGGGCTATATTTTTTTATGGTCCCTTCACGTTTTTTCATTGTCAGGCATGCGTGCCCTTTTTTGGTTATGTGTGTTGGCCTTTTGTTTGATTTAATGAACATATTACCCTCATGTGGGATTGAAGAAAATCTGAGGGAATGCACTACAGGCGCATATACAAATATTTTTTCTTTCTTTCAAATCCAATTTATGAATGAAAATACAGGTTTTTTTCTAGGAAAAAAAGGGTTAGTTTCCATCGTTAAAGCACCTTGCTAATGGGAGTTCACGGCGTTAATTCTTCTTGACGTTCTTGGGGTTAGGATCTGCTAATGAGGCAACGAGAGGTGATCCCCTTAGGTGGATATGTTTATGTATTTTACCACTAGGGATGGAATTTGACAGGAAAATTGCTTGTCATGAGGTGACTTGCTCGTCAGATACAATTAATATTTTTCAAAACCTTCCAGATTCTTTTTAAAAATTGTGAAGACTAGTCTGGAGATCCTTCTTTAAAATTGTGAAGACGAATCAGAGAGGTGTGAAAACTGTCAAATTTAACGAGTGAGTCCATTTTGAAATTCCAACCCTAGCAACATTTGTAAAGCACACATAAAAAATAATAATATATAATATATTAAATTATAATACATATATAAATTTTTATTTTATTTTTTGATAACATTTTGATAATATATATATAATATATTTTTAAGAATTCTTTTCCTCTTACTGTGAACAGAACATAGAAATGAGCCAATCCAATTTATTTAAATTAACTTTAATATGGTTACCATTCCTAATATGTGTAATGTAAACATTAAGTATGTCTGTAAAATACAATCCAAATTTAACTTAGCAGAGTGGAGTGGTGTGAACGTGTGAGAAAGTTAATAATTAAAAATATGAGTAGTGAGACCAAAAAGGCCAAAGTCCATCACTTGTTTTTTAATCTTTGTGTGAACGAGTGAGAAAGTAGACAATGCCACATTCCACTAGGTACAATTAGACCACATTCTACTAGGTACAATCGGTAAGATGTCTTAGGAGGCTTGAACTCATGCTACTTGGGACACAAATGGTGAACCATACCACTTCACTTGAGCTAAGTTTCTTTGACTAATGGGGAATCAAAATTATTGAACATGTGTGATGGGCAAAATATTTTGTAAAACCCTTATAATTTGGATATGTTTGAATGTGAAAACAAAATTATTGAGCATATATGTGATGCATAATAAAGTTTGTGAAACCTTTATAATTTGAATATGTGTTGGAGGTAAATGTGAAGTACTAGATTTATGGAGCTAATTATTCGGGTTTCTGGGAATTCAGGATATAATAGTTTTTTGTGATTCCTTGAATATGATTAACTATTTGTATTTAGGATATCTCCCCTAATATACAAAGTTAAATCAAAATTTCAAGTGAAATTATTAGTTGTATTAATCTATTTCCAAGAAAAAATGTCTCAACATTCATCAAACAACTCCCATGCTTATCACATGGTTAATGTGGGGTCATGACTATAAATTTTAATAAGGAGACAAAAAAGTATATATCCCCTTCTTTCCCTAAACCAAACATGAAAAATAATACTACATAAATTGATTTATAATAAATAGTAAAATTTAATATTCATTTTTTTTAATATAAATATTTTAATAATATATATATATATATTTTTAAATTTTAATAAATATATACTTCTACTAATTATATATTTTTAATAATTAAAAATAATAATTATATAAATATTTTAATATCTAAAATTTCTTTCCTCATGCACCTATTAAAATTTCTTTAGGAACATATAATGAGCAAATCTAATTTATTCAAATTATCCCAAATATGTATAATGTTACATAATGTAAACATTAAGTCTGCCTGTAAAATACGATCCAAAATTTAACTCAACAAAATAGTGTGAATAAATAAAAAAAGCTACTAATTAAAACTCGAGTTGTGAGAACAAGAAGACCAAAATCCATTACTTGCTTTTATTAACTCGTAGACCAAAGACCATAGACCATATTTCTTTTGAGAAACAAAAAAAGCTGGACGCATTAAATTATGAGTGGTTATGGTTAAGGTCTTCCAGGAAGGAATCTTAATTTTGGGTGGTACAAAATAAAGTAATGAAATAATAATGGTGGGGAATTTTAATGAGGTTGGAATTTGAACTCATATATATATATATATATATAAACAAACTATTTTGTCATCTATTTAATTTTTTAAATAGAATCAAATGTAAAAATGGTACTATGGATATGTGTTAGAGGTAAATGTTAAATATCAATATTATGGAGCAAGTTAATGACTCGTGAGCCAATTTGTTGAAACATGTCTTATATTAGGGTTTAAGGCAAATTGTGAAATTGAGAATTCAGGAGGTGATTTTTTTGTGATTCCTTAAATATAATTCACCATTTATATTTAGGATATCTTCTCTAAAATACAAAATTAAATCAAATTTTCAAACATATTTATCAGTTTTATTAGTCTATACCAAAAAAATATCTCCATGTTTTCAAATTAAACAACTCTAAGAATGATCACATAGCTAATTTAAAGGAATGCTTAAAATTATAAAACTAATTTAAAACAATTTTTGAAATTATAATAAATATTCAATATACATTAATAAAAAATATTAAATTTAATACTTAATAATTAAGATAATTATAATAATTTATAAAATTTAATTATATAAATATTTTGATATCTGAGAATTGATTTCCTCATATGAGAATTAAATATATAAGGAGAAAATCCAATTTATTTAAATTAACTTTAATATGGTAACCATCCCCAATATGTATAATGTAAACATTAAGTATGTCCGTAAAATACAATCCAAATTTAACTCAACATAGAGTTGTGAACGAGTGAGTTAATAATTAAAAGTGTGAATAGTGAGACCAAGAAGACCAAATTCCATCACTTGTTTTTATTTCCATTCTTTTGAAAAACAATTAATCACATCATTATTAAAATCTTCCGAGAAAAAATCTTCTCTTTAAACTATACCAAATAAAATAATAAAATAATAATAAAAACGAAGAATTCTATTTTAAATTAAAATTTTACTTAAAAATTGCGATATTTTGCGACTGCTCCTCTCAATTTTCTTTGAATACTAGTTTGCAAACTGCACATCATTAAGAACACAATGTCCCTCACTTTTCTATAAATACTTAACTGAAATAATATAAACTAACCATTCCATTTGCCACCCCTCGCTTGTTGCTTGGATTTGGAATATGTATCGTTTAAAAATGATTTCTTTTTTCTGGCCACAACTCCAATGCCCGCAGTTTACTTTGCGTTTTTTAATTTGCATTAAGAATATAAATTGAAATGTTTGGAAAGAGATTACTTTAACATTAATTTTGCATTTAGTAATATTAATTCTCTGTATTGATTTGGATGATTTATTGGCAATATTAATTTTAAATTTGAGTAAAAGAGAATTGGTAGAGTTTGTTGAAATACATGAGAGCTGATGTTATATGAAATAATAATAATAAAGAAGTAATTATAGTCACACCATGGTATTATTTTAACTATGATTTCTATTAACTTATTTTTATTATTTTGGTATTATTCTTCGGAGTTGTCTAACAAGAAGAATTGTAGAGGGAGTGTTTGAATCATGTTTTTGATGATGGAAATGGATTCAGCACCATCAGAAACGTCTAAGACACCTAAAATTTTGAAGTATAACAACTATAACTTGGATTTACAAAAAACCTTGCCAGATTTTCTCTAAATATTACTGGAATTTCCATAACTTTCCGGGCAATTCCTCCTTCCATAACTTTCCGGGCAATTCCTCCGCCTAGTTAGACTTTCCGCGCAATTCCTCCGCCTCGTTAGACTATGCATTATTGGAATCACTATCTTTATTACCTTTTTATTTTATTTTATTTTTATTTTACAAAAAAACCATATTTTATCTTAGTCACACTATGGTATTATTTCTACGTCTATCTCTATTTTCTTTACTTTTATTTCTTTAAAGAAAAACTATATGAAAAATCTTTATCTAGTTAAAATTTGTGTTTAAAAATAAGGTCATATTAGGCACTCTACAATCCAGTATGGGGGTAGATCTCAAGTAAAAATTTAAAAACCTAAAAACCTAAACTTAAATGTAAACATTAACATTAACATTTTTAATCTAATGTCGGTTCTATTTAAAAATCAATCTAATTATTATTATGTATAAACACAATATAAATTTAAAATATAAAGAGGTTTAGGAATACCCAAAAAAGAGTTATGGTAAATAAATATAAATATAAGTAAATCAAAGGTATGGTAAATAAATAAAAATTTAAATAAACTAGAAGTATGGTAAATAAATAAAACCTCTTTTTATCTTTACTCCATTAACCTCTTTATATTTATGAAAACTCAAAAAAATAAAATTATTTAGGTGAATCCTAGTGGACAAATAATTATTAATACCATGGCCAAATACCATATTTATAAAAGAAATATGATAAATAAATAAACATAAAAGATGTATAAATATGTATGGTAAATAAATAAAAGAATAACAAATAGGATTAGAAATCAACCTCTAATTATATACCGTTCCTATGGGCCAAATACCATGGTAAATAAAAGAGATATGATAAATAAATATAGATATAAATATAAATATAAATAAACAAGAGGTATGGTAAATAAATAAAACCTCTTTTTATATTTACTCCATAAGCCTCTTTACACCTACTAATGCTAAAAAAAGGGTTTTATTTAGGTGAAGCCTATGGGCCAAATACCATGGGCCAAATTATTATTAATACCATGCAAAAAAATACTATTGACTATAATATCAATATTAAAAG
>APFE030931062.1:131404-151017 GCA_000404065.3 Pinus taeda | reverse complement strand
AAAACGCAGAAGACAAGCCAAGACAAGAGGCACAAGATATGGCGCGAGCCAGGGACAAACCCCACAATGTGTGGGGAAACCCTTTGATCAAATCTTCTTTTATCTTCAAAGTTCAGCAGAGAAAGAGAGAGAGAGTATATTTACAATAGAAGTCAACACTTTGACTTATCTAGATCTAAGCATAGATCATCTCCTATAACGATGAGATCAGTTGAAGACATTCTGCTTCAACTGCATCTCGTCCATTTGCTGCACCTTACTGTGTAACACCATCAAGCTGCATCATACTATGTTGCCCATATATCATCATGTTATGCCATTGTGTTGCACTGTACTGTACCATGCTGCACTTATCATTTTGCTGCTCCTGTCACTGAGCTGCTCCAATCATTGAGCTGCTCTCTATCACTGATCTGCACTCAATGATTTCTATGTTGTACTCATCAAGCATCAATCATCACTTTGCTGCCCCCATCCTGCTGCAATCACCACCATGCTGCATCCTTGTTATCTGACTAACCTCCAGCATAGTAGCTCAGCCCATCTGATAGGCCATCATAAGAACTTGACTGTGCTGTCAGCCCTTTCAAACACCCAGTTGTTTATATAAGCTGATCTAGAGCAGATGCATTCCTTCATTATGTAACAATGTCATATCACCATGCTGTCACCTACAGCAATCCGAGTTTATACTTGACTGCGGATTAGGGCTGCGTATGAGTAGCATATTGAAGGCAGTATATGCATCCTCCTTTTAGGGCACTCAAGGACAGCGTGTGACTGTGTATAAGGCCAGCGTATAGTTCTCATTACATTGAATAGAATCTACATTATGACAGCGGAAATTAGGAGCTGCTTGAAGCCTTCTTTAACGGATGAAGGGCAGCTTCTAGTGCAACATAGGCCCAGCAGTTATAACGAATCTTGGACTGCAACTGTGGCTCTACTTAGGGCTTGTGTAATGCCTCCTTCAGCTGTTGATGAACCCCTTGTTGACTGCGGCTTAGAATAGCGAGTTAGGGATCTCTTTTAGGGCTCTTATGAACAACGTTAAGGTCTTTACCAAACAGCTCTCCTTGCTGTGTTATAGAGTCTAATTACTGCGTAATTAAGGACCTTCATGGACAGTGTATAGAGCCTCCCTTTAACTGTGACTTAGGGTTGTTTCGTTGACTGTGTATTAGGGCTTCTTGAACAGCGTTGGATCTCCTTCAACATCGTATAGCAGCTAGGGCATCATCCAAGGTCAACGTATTCTTCTAAGTGTCTCTCCTTCACCAATAACCCAAGACGTGGAGAGGAGGAGATCACTTGAAGAATGTGTGTTGAAATGACTTCAAATCCTCACCAATTTATACTAAAACGTAGATGGTGAATAGACACGTCTATTGGGCTTCTTAGCCTACTCAAGATGCTGGTCGGCTTGATAATAATTATATAAACAAAATAAATTCATATCTCCATAAATACTTATCGGAATCGGATGATCTTTAGATCAATCCTACACCTCTCGACGAGAGGAATCAATAAAAATATTAGCTGCCATAAAATAAGCTGACCCACATGGAGTTTGCCCTAGTTGGCCAATTTAACCACTATGTCAATCAAGTGAATCTCAGCTTCTCAAGCTCCCCGTGAAATAAACAAGTTATCTATCCTGCAGAGGCCCTTAGCACAACTATATAACCTTCTTCTCTCTGTTCTTGTTCCAATATCTTCGTTGTTCTTTCTCTTTGTTTTTCTCATGTCTGTGAGCTTAGTTTCCTACATTCTCCTTTATATTTCATCTAGTCCCAGAGGCAGCTTACAAATTTCCTACAACTGTCTCTATGCCCCTTGGGTGATCGAGTTTATCCTCTCTGATATTGTTTGGCCCCTCCCCTTTCCACAGCTTTGGTGGTATATGATTCTCCCCTTCGTGCACAGTTGGCGGTTTTTGCCTCTTCTCCCCCTCACGCAGCTCTAGTGGTTCATGCTTCCCCCCTTCGTGCAGCTCTGGTGGATTCTTTTATTGCTTCGAATCTTAGCTTATCTCTTTTTCTCAAAAATCTCCACTATAGCCTTCAATTCTTTTCTCTCTTCTCTTTGGCAGCTCCCTATTGGCTTGTCTTGTGGCCGAGTTAGCATTTTCTCTCGAATTATTATAGCTACTTCTTCTCCCTATCAGAAAGGATGCCTTCACCTCTCTAGTCATTCTACATACTTTTCTCTCCTTTATTTTCAGACTAGTCTCAAAAGAATTTTCTAATCACCCTATAATTGTCACTGTGTTCCTTTGGTGACCAAGCTTATCCACTATGTTATTATATTTCCCCTCTCCTTCACACAGCTCTGGTGGTATTCGTTTCTCCTTGCCGCGCAACTCTGGAGGTTTGTGCCTCCCCTCGCGTAGTCCTGGTGGTTCGTGCTTCTTCTCTTAGCACAGTCCTGGTGGTCCAATCTCGACTCTTGGATTATTTCATTTTCTCCAAAGAAAGCCTCATTTGTTGTTGATCCTCTTTTCTCCTCTCAGTGGAAGCTATTGATTTTTGGTGCCCTGTCTTGGGGAAAAAATAGCATCTATTTTCATGTACTTTCTGCCTCTTCCTCTCCCTACTAGAAAGAACACCTTCATCCCTCAGGAAAAATGGAATGGAATCCTCTGGAAAATGTACCTAAGTGTGAGAGTTGCGTTGTGTGTAGAGCCAACAAATTCATGATCGAATAGATTAGAGAAATGATTAAGGAATATAAGTTTCAAGCAAATTCTGAGAACTCATTCCTGAAGAGACAACTGGAAGAGCAGAGGAAGTAAATTGCAGCCCTAAAGAAAAAATGCAAGCGCATGGATGAAACGATCAACTATTTGAAGAGTTTAATAATCAATCAAATGGGAGAGAACTCCAAATATCAAAGCAGCAAGAATTGACTTCCGTCTCATCATGAATCTTCAGTCAACAGAAATAGACTCCTCATTTCTACTCTTCTTCCAATAGTTTATTATGCTATGTAAATGTATATTCCCATTGAATCAATTTGTAGGTATTTATAAGGATAGTGCTATCCGTACTTTTAGAATCAAAAAGGGAAGGGCTTGGAAGATAGGGAATGTTTTCCCTTTGGTAGCCTCTCTCCATTTTGCATCGATGTAATGGGGCTTTGCCTCCTCTTTTCTTTTTTGGAAAATAATTCTAGTAACCGACTCTATTAAAAACAAAAAACAAAAAAATAGCAAACGCTAAAGGACTAGGGTTTCTATCATAACAATATCAAAACTCTAAACATCAAGAAAAAAGGATTTCTAGACTTCATAATCAACCCTAAGTAGACTAGGATTTCATAACTATAGGCATACCCTTAGGTTAGGGTTTTATAGAGAACATTTTAGGGTTTCATACGAATGATAAAAATATAATGAGGGTATATCTAATCTAATGATTAATCACACAAACAAGAATCTCCTACGATTCAAAACCCTAGACATAACGATGTTAGTAATGTAGAGCAAAATTTAAAAGAAGAATGAACATACCTTTATATTAATAAAGCTTATGAGCTAAGACATACCTTGGGTTGTTTCTTAACAAACCTTGTATGACATCAATTCTTGAAAGGCTTCCTTTGCAACATAGCTTCTGTCATGCTTCAAGTTTATTCTTTGAAGTCTCCTCCATAACTATTGTGTATTCTTGCAGGCTTTCCTAACTAAGCAAAATATAAAGAGAAAGGTTATTAGCATATAATACAAACACATCTTGATAATAAAGGGAAACCAAACATAAAAGATAAGACAAGGAGTAAGATACTTATCTTTGGTAAAATGGTAAGGGCTCCCTCTTAATCCAATCTTGAGGGATACCTACAACTTTATCAAAGTAAAAAGTGTTCTAACAAGACCTATTAGACCTACAAATTCTAGAGATCAAAACATAAAGGAAAACAATTCAAAATGTAATGAATGCCTCCCCTCATATCCACCCACTTTCACCAACTTACCTGGGGTAAACATGAGATGAGGGGCTACTATGACAAGACTCGACCTCTTAGGTGACGTTAAGGAAGTGGAATCTATGGAAACCCACAACATAAACCTTACATAACTGTTATAGGACTCCCGTAAACCTTCTCAGTCATCCCCATGACCAACCCTTGGATCCACTGAGCTTTTTAGTGCATCAAACCCTTGGACACTCCCTTGGTATGCACAAGGGTGCGTTTGGTAGGCTCCATACATGCCCATAGCAAGGCATGGGTGCGACTGGGGAATTTTTTCCTTACTCCTGTGCCTATGACTCTAAGATTTGTGCCACTTTTCAAGCCCAAAATTCAGGTCACTGCCCAGAAACCCCTGTAACCTTCAAAATCCATAATTTTACATGACAACAAGACTTGCAAGCCAAAAACTGGCTCTAAGACTAGGCCTGACCATCCCCAACCGAGACTGACATTTTGTCAAACACTTGGTATCAATGCAATCTATAGCACATGAATACAAGACAAAGCATAAATGGTTGATAACTCATATGAGACTTGATAAGAAGGAACACCACCCTCTTAACTTAAACGTTTTGACATCAATTAGATCTTGCATCCATTATCCTTTCAATTACAAATAAATACATGAAATAACCATACATATAACTAGTAAAATAACCATGCTTATAACCAACATTAAAACATGTAAATAACAATGAGATAACATCCATTAAGGCCACATAATAACAAGTACAAAAGCAAGAGATTTTAGCTTTTATTAAACATAGGAAAGAGCCAACCAAGTTCGGGACTTCCACTTACCACCCGACCGTAGACATGGTTGAACCAAATATTTATTTCATCCAATCACCCCTGTGCCATATTCCAATCATTAATGTGGGATCTCATGGATAAACCAATCCAAAAACAACCAATGGAATCAAGAGGTTAAAAGACTTCCACCCTCACCAAACTGTGATCTCTCCAAAACCGACACCGAAATCACAAAACCAAACTGAGCTTGGAATGCCTCTAGACTCCATCATTATCCTTAACGAATTAATGTCTCCTTATCTCTCAGGACTTACCACGATCCACACCAAATCACTAGGCCCTAAACTGAGACTCCACCCTCGGGCTTTATCGTGTATCCCTCCAAAATTGGTCAAGGGATTCCTATACCTTTGGGAATTTTCTTGAGACCACCTCCCCCTCGGATTCTGAAACCATCTGACAATTCCAAAGCTCAAAACCAAGAAACAATCCCATCACACCATTGCTATCAAGAGAAAGGCAAGGCAAGGTTGAAAACCATTGTCATAACCAGTGAATACCATTCCAGCGACATCCATAAGACCAAATGCCAACATGCAAATCCATGTACGTAAAAACCAACTAGGAAATCACACAAGCAATATGTTACCTGCAACTATTCATGTTGAATCTTCTTGACCTTGCTCTTCCTTGCTTGCTCTTTGCTTTCCTTCCTTTTCCTTGTCCTTCCTTCGCTTGCTTTTCCCTTCCTTGCCCCAAAGCTAGAATTCTCTAAGAAAACTCTAAATGTCTAAGAGTGAGAGAGAGAGAATAATGAGAGAGCTCCAATATTGAACTAACAAAGGTTACATTGAAAAAATGTTTGAGCAAAATCCTGTCCATTGATCCTTAGAATCCTTTTTATCAATGAGGCCTCTATTTTCTTCATTTTCCATTATTTTTCCTTCAATTTCCTCGTCGCATTCAACCTGTGACCTTTCACCTTCATTTTCTCCTAATTTCCATTATTTTCATAAATAATGTGCCAAAATACCTTTTTACCTTTTTAATGTCTTTGCCATTGCCTTTTCAAATTTCCTTAGCCATAATAAACCAAATGAACACCCACTAGGATGTTTTTCCCAAGATTCAACTTGGAATAAGTGTTCCTTAACTGTGGTCTTATTTTGCCTTTATTAAATTTTATTACATGAACTTTAACCAGGGGTTGTTACACAAAACTTAGAATAGAAGACCAAGGGAGGAATTAGTAGTATAAGTCCTTCACTTTTGATTCTTTCAGTCTTGTTCTTCTTAGATGGAGGTTCATCGGTGACATTTGCCTAATCCTTATTTCTTTTCTTATTTCTTGGATTCTCAGGACAGCGACTCTGGTAATGTACCATCTTGTGGAAATTGTAAAAATCAACCTTGGATAGGTCCATTTTCTTCTTTGTTATTGAAAGTTCCCTTCTTTTTGTGATCAGCAAAGTAAGCATTCGAGGTGTTTTTTTCTTCATTCTCCTTTTTGTTGTTTACCATCGATATTCTAGCTTCTTCTTGGCTACATGCATTCCACATATGTTCAAATGTTGGCATATACTTTCAAGAGGGGATTTATCTTCAAGACAAAAATTTGAGTGAAAGATTGAAGGAAGAGTTATCTACCAAAAACAGATAAATACCTAATGCATGAAAAAAAAACCAACTAAAATTGTTTTATAAAACTAAGCCTACATGAATATAAAATAAATAATAATTAAAATATTTTAGTTTTTATTTTTAATAATTTTATTTGATGCAGTTATTTATAAGTAATTTTAATTAATAATTTAAATCTATTAAAAATAAAGAAATTTAATTTATTTCATTTATAAGTAATTTTAATAATAAATGATTTTTTATTTTTAATAAATGATTTTTAACCTTTATGAAGAAAGCTAAAAACCTAATTCATTAAATAAATTAAATAAATTTTTATTTTATTATTGAAATTAAAAATTAGTAATAAAATTTTTATTTTATTTATTAATAATAATAATATTAATATCTATTAATTATTATATATAAATTTTTAGAAAAATGGTTAAGACCTAATTCTTAATTAGTAATAAAAAAAATATTATAAAATAATAAACTAATTAATAATGTTATTTTAACTAATAAAACTAATACTTATTATTAATAATATTTATTCAATTAATAATGATTATTATGTATTTTTATGAATAAATAATTATTATTATGAATAAATTAATCATTAATAATTAATCAATTTATCATTAATAATTTAATCAATTTATTAATGGATGTTAGTTAAAAATGTTTCATAAATTTTAAGAGATTCAAGTTAAGGAGAGAGGGTTATATCTGGGATATTATATCTCAGAATATCTAGAAGCATTGATATGCCTAATCAGGGGAAGCCAATTTCCATTGATCTCATTCCCACCATCCCTCTTGAGGTTATTTGGATACTTCCTAATCTCAAGCGCCTCTCTGATTTTCCTCTTTTGATAATGATCTTCCCTAGCGATAATTTTTGTGTTCTCCAAACAAACATGATGCTTGGTTTTTGAGGAGTGCTCTGCAAAGGCTGAAGTGCGTGATATCCCATTCTTGATATCTGCTTCGTGCTCTTTAAGCCTTGTTTTTAAAGAGCGCCCTGTCTCTCCAATATAACTTTTGTCGCAAGAACAATCAATATTATAAACTCCCTTAAGCTATTGTTGATCGATGTTATCCTTGATAAACCTCATTCTTTGTTTAATGGTTCCACATGTCGTAAACTAAGTGAATATGTCTTTCTTCCTTAAAATCTTGGCGATCTTATTTGTGACCCCTTGAATGAATGGAAGGTAAACTTTTCCACAATTCTCTTGAGGTCCCTTGGAGAGGACCTTTCCTTTAGCTCTTTTTATAGCTTTCTTAATATCCTTTTCCTTGTATCCTATATCCCTAAAAACAAAGGTTAAGTGCTTAATCTCCACATTAAGGTGATCAACGTCAAAAATTATAAGGGCCCTAATAGCAAGAGTGTTAAGGACCCCAAATTTTTGGGATAGATGATGGTATGAATCAGCATGAAGATAGGTTTCAGTGTGGGTTTTCTTCCTGAAGACTTGGTGTCCCAAAGTACCATCCTCCTTTCTGATAACAAGGACATCTAAAAGATGAATTCTAAATTTTTCTTCAAGTTCCATAGTAAACTTAATTCCTGATGAGATAGAGTTAAGATGATTAAAAAACTTCTCTCAAGTTCAGTCCTACCATGAGTCCATTTTAAGTTGGTGTCATCAACAAATCTCTTCCACCATGCAGGTTTCAAAGGGTATGAGTCAAGGGCCTTTTTCTCAAAATACCCAATGTCTAAATTGGTGACTAATGGTGATAGAGTAGAACCCATTGTGACCCCCAATATCTGCTCATAATAACTACCCTGGAAACTGAAGAAAGTGGAACGCAAAAAGATCTCCGCAAGTTTGGTTGTTTATGGATCAATGATTTCTTTTATAACATGAAAAACCTCATCCAAGGGAATCTTCGTAAATAAGGATACTACGTCAAAACTAACCAAAATGTCATCCTTATCAACCCTCTCATGTTTGATAAGTTTTACAAAGTCATTAGTCTTTTATAAAAGACTATATGTTCCCAACTAAAGGCTTCAGAACCTTAGCAACATATTTAGCTAATTCATAGGTGGGGGATCCAATGGTATTGACTATTGGTCTTAGAGGGATCCCTTCCTTGTGTATTTTTGGTACCCCATAAATCCTAGGGATAACCTCAAAGGAAGGAATTAACTTCTTTTTTATTTTATCGTCAAGGTTGGACTCCAAGATTGCCTTCTTGCCTCTTGTATAACCATGGGTATAAAATTAAAAAATCATTTAGTATTAGAAAATAAAAACAATTATTATTAAAATCACTGCATCAAATAAAATTAATAAGATATAAAATTGAAATATTTTAATTTATTATTTATTTTATATTCATGTAGGCTTAGTTTTATAATAAGAAAAACAGTCAGCTTTTTTTTTGCTTTTGTTCATGCATTAGCTATTTATCTGTTTTTGGTCAGATAACTCTTCCTTCAATCTTTCACTCAAATTTATGTCCTAAAGATGGATCCCCTTTGGGACTCGAAACGTCGACAAGATGTTCATAATATTGTGGATGATCTGAATCACAATTTTCCAAAAGAAGGCCACAGAAGCTTAAAATCTAAGTTTCTATTTCTTTTTTTATTCTACAAATTATGTTTGGAACAAAGTTTCAGATAGATTACTTTAGAAGATCTGAAATATGTAAATATCCATTATATGAAAATATATTTATAGAAGAATTATACATAAGTTATGAGATGATATTTTGATTACAACTTAGGGTCCCGTATATATATCTAGGTAGGTACCCTTTCACAAACGGTCATGTCCATAGAGACATACCTCTTCAATACTAATTATTAGTTAATTAATCATTATTATTATATATTATATATATATATATATATATATATATATATATATATATATATATATATATATATAATTCATAACATTGCCTTCCTCTTGAAAAAGATTTGTCCTCAAAGCTAATAGCTAACAAGGTGTGTCATCGGTTTCTTTGTCTTTTAATATTTTCATATCTTTCAGAGTTTTTTGAGTTGTCATCTATGTTGATACATGATGATAGGATCCTCTAAGTGATAAACAAAATTTTTGTACTAAGAAGGGATCAGACCATCCTAAATCAATCTTCTTTGGAATCTTGTGGTTGCTCGAAACTTGTGATGAATTGTTATAAAAGGAATGGATTGTGCAAACTTCAGTATTCTTTGGAACATAAGTTTGTTGTTTATGTTCTAAGTGATAGAGATTCGTAGATTGGTTGAGATGTTTGTTCTTGTGATTCAGATGTAGATAAGGATTTATTTTGGTTTTTCTTTCCCTTATCATGTGTACGGAAATATTATGATTTACTTCATGTATTGATGTTTTTGAGTTGGTTACAAAATCTTCACTTGGTATTTTCATCGTCTGAACTGCAACACCTGTGTGTTTTTCCTTCAACTGGCTTTTCTCCTTGAGTTGTGATATTTACTAGATCAGTATTCATTCCTTTCTCATCAATTTGAATTTCTACACTTGAAGATTTCGATGCTTCCTTCTCAATAAGGTGGTGTGCCTTGTTTTCCAATGACTTATTGTCCTTCTTAAGCTTCTTAATTTGCGTTAGTAATTTTTCATTATGGTCTTTAAGCTAAGAAACTTATTCATGTTTGTCAGCGGTGATTTTTTCAACTTCTCTTTGCATATTTTGTAATACTTTTTACCTTCTTGAAAAATTACTTTTGAAATATCTTATATGTCTTCTCGTGTTACTATGTTTTCCTTCAATGTAACATCTTGTAGTGTTATTTTTTTCCTTTTTGCATGAAAATGTCAAAAACTTCCTTTTCGTATTTAGGATGAAAGACCCTATATTTTCCATCCAGGGTAAACCCAAAATAATGTCACATTGATCCTCCCACATGAATGAATAGAAAATTGTGATATAAAAGTATAATCCCCAATGTTTAATTGTAAATTGGTTATGTCATATTGTTTTTTATTCCAATAGTCTAATTTTTTTATTACCTTTGACTCAGGAATCACCAATTGGTTAGCAAGGTTAGGGTTTATATAATTTGTTTCTTTGATGGGAGAGATAGAAATAATAACATCTTTTCCTACAAGAGTCCCCTTAATCCTAAATAGCACTTTAGTAGCTCTACGTGAAGTTTCGAAAAATCTTCCATTGTTGGCATCCATTTTTTTTAAATAATACTTGATAAAAAAAATACTTTAATGCTTTAATTCTAAGTACCCTTTTATAATATTTTTTGTTTTTTTTAATATAGTTACTATTTCATCTTCACTTATGATTTTACACAATAATATTTAGATTTATTGTTTAATCACATTATATTATAATCATATACCATGTCTAATGAAGTCGACTTATTATGGGGAGTTGGAGTCCAATTTTTTAATCATATCACCCTTGTATAGGGCTTCCTTCCCCGTAATAGTGAAACCTAGGCAACAAGGTTTGCACAGATGTTGAGTGGATGGAGCACGATTGTAAGAATGCCTCTATTATAAATACGTAATTTTATGAATGTGCATGATTGCAAAGAAAAACAAGATGCACTACTTGATAATGACAATCATAAAGACAACTCGATGGGGAACCAGTGGCGGCCCGAGGTGAAACAAGGGTGCAGGTGGATGGGAAAGCAAAATGATGAGCTAGAAAATCGATAACGATGGCGTTAAGAATCCTGGATCGTAGTGGTTACGACTCTTTTGGTTCTGGATTGCTAACTCCTTCGAGGATGTTGTGACAGTGGTTTAAGGAAATTGTGGTAGTTGGTTTTGCGTTTTTTTTTTAATAGTGGAGGTTTGACACAGGTAGCTCGTATGAGCTTAATGGTGGTGACTAATGTTTTGTATGGCCGCAAACGACTGGAGGACAAGCGCGATTGCCTAAGAGGGACATTGCATCCACGTAATTTGTTTATGTGTGTGTTGTTTTTTTTCTATATAATATGTTTTTTTAAAACAAATATATATTTACTCTCTTTTTTTAATATTTTAAACCTTTTTTATTTCCTTTTTTTCTTTGATTTTTTTTTTAATGTATATCTTTCTTTTTCTTTTAAGGGCCAAAGGTCTGATGTTGAAATGGAGAATCTCCAAAAAAAAAATATAGTGGAACGCTTCAACCACGACGACAACAAAGTTGACAAAAATTGATGGCCAAAGGCCGGATCAGACTAACTTTGTGCAATGATTTAGCAGCTAGAGGATCAAACAACTCTAATACCAATGTTACAAACAAAGTTCATATATGCAACAGAATACTTCATAACATCTACAATATGTAAATATCCACAGTAGGACAATATATATATATTTATATATATATATATATATATATATATATATAATGTATATATATATAGATGTTGTAAGAGATATGAGATGTTGTTTTGATTACAAATGAGGGTCCCATAAATATAGCTAGGTAAGTACCCTTTCATATATATATATATATATAAGAATTGTACAGAAGATATGAGATGATGTTTTGATTACAAATGAGGGTCACATATATATAGCTAGGTAAGTATATTTTCACGAACGGTCATGTCCACAAAGACATGCCTCTTCAATACTGATTATTAGTTAACTATAATTATCATTATTTTATTATAACATTTACCTTAAATATATATATATATATTTTATTTTTCTTTATGTTATTTACTAAGTTTATTATTGTCTCTTCATAGAATTCAAACATTTGAATATCGTTTATTGACAGATTCAAATACACAAAAATTTGAGAAATGGTCGATAAAGGAAAACCTGAATCTACATGTTAGCAGAGTAGAACACGTGGAGCTACGTAATTCATGGTATGATGTGGCATGTTGACATAGCATAATCACATAATGTGTTAGAGTGGTATGATGATATGACATCCTCATCATAGGGAGGTAATGAAGTAGGACTTGGGATCTTGAAATCCAACTTTTTGGAAAAATGGCCATTACATATTTTCCTAGATCTTAATCTAGTTGGCATTCTATTAGGTATTCCAATTATTTGACTAAAATCATATCTAGATTATGTTAACTACGACTCCTTATTTGTTTCTTTCAGTTTCCTTAATTGTAGCACAGTTTACTATTTTTGGCAGTTTTTCGAATCCTGAAATTTTGAAGCCATTTTGAGGCACTCAATAACGTTTTTTTTTTTTTTTTGGAAAAGGTCAAAAATTTGTCTTTTAATAGGATTTTATAGTTGAAAGTTGTAGTCTTAAAATAGCTATTTCTAATGAGGTATCATACACGTTAAATGAATATAGTATGCCAAATTTACGACCTTGGGAAGTTGATGTACCAATTTACCTCAACGAGGCCCACAGACTTTTGGAGCTTCATCTCCTAGGGTTAGGTTTTTGTATGTTTAGGACTTTCCATTGTTTCTCAATATTAAATAGGCCTTTGAGCCTCATTGTAACATAGTTCAGAAGGCATGTAGCCACCACATCACTTCTCATAGATAAGCTACCATCACTTGAGCTAGTTTATTTCCATTCTGCATGTAAACAATTTTCAGTACTCTGTTATTAATGAATTGAAGTTCGATTTTCATTGTATGTTTATGTTTCTATTTATATTTATATTTCATTTCATTCCTTCATAAACCTAGATCAATGGTATCAGAGCGGTTTCTCTTTCTTAAAAAAAATTGTGCATGTCCCCATCGAGGTTGGGGTATAAGCAGTTGGGACTTGAATTGGTTGACCCTTTACAAGACCGTCCCTGCCGACACTGATGGCCTCACATAGAAGAAAAAAAGAAAGATGATGGAGCATTAAATCCTACCATATTGTTGCTCGAAGAATCCCTCAAGTTGCAAAGGGGCAAGATGATGGACAACTTTTCCCCAGCGAATGCCCACTGGCGATGCATCTTCATCCAACAATCACTTGGGAGGTACCACCACCTTTAAGGTACAAGTAAACTTCGATATCCCTATATTCGAAGGTCAAATAGATGCAAATGTTTTGGATAAATGGTTGAATATGTTGGAAGGTTAGTTTTTAGTCAATAGTTTCTCTGATAGGGAGAAGATTACTTTTGCATTGTTTAAGGCTTCCCCCATGTCAAGGACTGGTGGGAAACTTACTATGCGAAAAGGGCAGAGGAACCCTCTCTTTTTACAATTTCCCCCTCTTGGAACTCTTTCGGAGACACTTTCAATGATCAGTATTACCTTGTGGCGAGTTATGAGGACAAGCACATACAATGGACCACATTATGAAAACAAATAGACCAAGATGTGCATGAGTTCACAATAATTTTCATACTCTACACACAAAGTTGGGTATCAAAGACTCTAAGCGAAATTTGGTGCTCAAGTACCACATTTGTCTTCACAAACACATTCAAAAATACATGGGCTTCTTGGACATCTCCTCGCTTGGTGTAGCATACCGATATGTTGCCAAGATTGAACAAAAATTTAAATAAAAGAAGTGTGACTTTAGATCTGTGAATTAGAAGCGAGGTAAGAGCACCCCCAAACCACAGAACAAAGGACAGAGCCAAGTGGAGAGACCCTGAATAACCCATTGAAGCCACAAGCAAAGAATGGCACCACAAAGAAGAAGAAAGACACAAGAAAGTAGTGTGAGTTCCACAAGAGCCCCACTCACAAAAAAAATCAGTGTCGCACCAAGAAGTAATTAGTGTTCAAGCTAAAAGAATTAGAGTGTGATACATGTTCTAATTCTAAGCCAAATCCTGACTAGGGGAACGATAAGGGGAAGCATATTATTGTCATAGAACCCAGTGCCACCATTGCCACCACCAAGGTCTAGAAGATTGAGCTCAAAGATTCAAAAGAGGGTGAGCATCCCTTCCACTCACAAATGTGGGTGAATGGTTCTCTGATGCAGTTCATTGTCGACAGCGGGAGCAAAAGGAGCCTCATTTTATTAGAGTTTGTGAATCGGTTGGGCCTACCAACCACATCACACCCACAATTGTAAACCATCAGGTGGCTTCACCAAGGACAAGATCTCCACGTCAGCCAGCAGGGTTCCCTTCCTTACAACATCAAGCCCTTCATGAATGAGGTATTGTGTGATTTTCCTCCTCCTGAATTTTGTGATGTGTTATTAGGCCAACCATACTTGTGGAAGCGTCATGTTGTGTGTGAGTCCAGGCCTCACACTCGTATTATTACTTTGGGCAATAAGTTTTACAAGATACCTAAGGTAGCCCCGCCTATCGCCATCTCTTTGATCTCTGCTAAGCAATACAGTGAGATCATCTCCTAGACCAGGAAATTTGTTTACTTTTTTATTCACTCTCAAAGCAAGGGGAAGATAGTGGCAGCATCCATGGCCCCCAGGAAGGGTTCCCCCACGCAGTAAAAGCAGGTGGACAAGGTTGTGGAAGAATAGAGGGACATATTCTCCTCACCCATAGGGGTACCTTGCACTTTCAGGTCAAGCATTTGATCGATCTGACTCATGGAGAATCTCTACTCAATGGGTCGATATACCACTGCTCCATTCTTGAAAATGAATAAATCAAGCAACAAATCTAGGAGTTCTTATAGAAAGGATACATCTAACCAAGTTCCTAACGTTGCAGGAGCCTGATTATACTTGTAAAAAAGAAATATGGAACCTAGAGACTGTGCATTGATTATCAGGCACTAAACAAAATCATTGTTACGAATAGGTATCCAATCCCACATATGGATGACGTACTTGAGCAGCTCAAGGGTCCAAGTATTTCAGCAATATTGATTTGAAGTTTGGTTATCACCAGGTGCCAATAGAATCGCAAGACATATGGAAGACCACCTTCAAATCCAAGGAGGGACTTTTCAAGTGGTTATTCATGCCTTTTAGGATGACAAATACCCGTACAACTTTTATGAGGCTGATGGATGACATATTGTGGCCCTTCACTAACTTATTCATGGTTGTATATTTAGACAACATTCTCATCTCTAGCGAGAGTTATAAAAATCACTTACAACACATTCAGTAGGTCCTTCAAACCCTACAACAACACAAACTATGTTCGAACACATTCTGCAAGTCCTTTAAACCCTTTGGAAGCAAAAACTATGTGGCAACTTGGAGAAATGCACATTTGGCATGATCTAGGTCCAATATTTGGGCTACGTCATTGTGAAAAAGGTGTGCATGTGGATCCGACTAAGATCCAATTCATTCGGGATTAGCCAGCCCTGACTACTCTAACAGAGCTTTGTAGCTTTTTGGGCCTTGCCAATTTTTATTGGAGGTTCCTGTTGGGATTCTCTCATATCACATGGCCTCTAAGTCGGGTTACAAAGGGTGGAGCAAAAGCAAAGTTTTTCTGGTCTGAGTCCCAACAGAAGGCGCCTATTAAGTTGAAGCACTGCCTTTTCTATGCACGTGTACAGTTATTTCCAAACCTACAACAACCATTTGAAATTGAGAAAAACACCTCTGACTATGCTATTGGTGCAGTTCTCACCCAATAGGGGCATCCGGTGGCCTACCACAGTGAGACAATTTCCGATACAATTCAGAAATACCCACCTATGATAAAGAGAAGTAATCCATTGTGCAGGTGTGTCGACAATGGAAACACTAAATTTTGGGGAAGGAGACAATCATCCACACAGATCACTGACCTCTTCAGTTTATCTAGACACAAGGGAAGTTGCAAAATGGTCGACATCAAAAGTGGTCTACATATCAGCAAAAAATCCACTTAAACATTACATACAAGAATGGCAACACCAATCATGTCGCAGATTGCCTCAGTCGACCTCTAGTTGCATCATTGACTATTATTCACAACTATTGTGGCCACGAGACCTTTGTATTTCCGCAATTGTACAAAAATGATCCAGAGATCACCACCACATACCAGATGGTAGTGGATGGAAGACAAGTTCCATATTTCTACCTCTAAGATGCATTATTATTCTACCTGGGCCACCTTTGTGTTCCTTCAAGCGAGCATGCCAATCAGAATTAGGAGGCACACTACAGTTGAGTCGTAGGAGACTTTAGTGTGGAGAAAATTGTGATCATACTATAGAAGTATTTTTATTGTACAAAACTCCAACAGGACGTTGGAAAATGTTGAGTATGGAGCATGATTGTTTAGAGGTCTTTATTTCAGTCGGATGTATACCCCAGGAAGTTTGTACACCCCTCCACGCGGGGTGGGGCACTTGTCCCCACCGCGGGGGTTCATGGGGACCGATCCCCCCCCCCGGCTAGGAGGTCTGAGGGCCAGCGGTCCCCCAGCATGGGTTCCAGGGCAGCGCCCCTGAAGCTAAAAACAGATGTGAAATTGCCTTGTAAAATATAGTAATTTCTAGTCAACCTCGGTCATTCATTAGGCGGATGATCTAACGGTAGAACTTATGTTTAGTTTAGGTTTTTTTGCCCTAGAAGGCAACCCCTCTCTTTGTATGAGGGCATTGTATTTGAGGCTATGTAATAGATGTGTATTCTCCGAGCGAGAAGCAGAGAGGTGAGACTGTGAAAGAAAACAGAGGATATTACAATGGATCTGTTGTAGGTTGTGTCTCTTCATTTTGCTGGATAATAGAAAGGGAGGACTGGCTATTCGGGGTGGACGTAGCCCAAACTGGGTGAACCACGTATATCTGTGTCTCTCTTGTTTTATGTGTTTTTTGTGTTTATATTTCTGCAATATTTTATCTGTTCCATTGCTCCGTAATATATAATTTTCTAACAACTGGTATCAGAGTCGAAGGTCTATTTGGCTGATAAACTTGCAGGAAAGAAGGGTTCCACGTTCGAGTGGGAGCAATTGCGGAAGATGGTAAGTTTAGGGTCGAGAAATTTAACGGCCAAAACTTCTCATTGTGGAAGATGTAGATGGAAGATTATCTGTATCAGAAAGATCTATACCTACCATTGGGCGGAAAAACAAAGATGTCGATGGTAATGACGATGAAGATGGAACCTTTCGATAGAAGGCACCTCAGCAACGTACGGTTGTGGCCTCGCAGGCATCGAGTCGCCTTCAACTTTGAAGGAACAACGACAAAGGGTTTGATTAAGGCGTTGGAGAAACTATATGAAAAACCCTCGGCCTCAAACAAGGTATTTCTTATGAAACGGTTATTTAATATGAAGATGTCGGAAGGTGGATCTGTTACAGACCATTTAAATGATTTTAATACTATTACAAGTCAGTTATGTTCCGTAGGGGTAAACTTTGATGATGAAGTTAGAGCTCTGTTATTCTTGTGCTCATTACGAGAAAGTTGGAATGGTTGAGTAATGGCCATTAGTAACTCTGTTTCTGGATCTAGTACTTTAAAGTTTCGTGATGTTGTCGGTGCTATCCTTAGTGAGGAAATGCAACGGAAAAGCTCCGGTGAGACATCGGGTAATGCTTTGAGTGTAGAGTCTAGGGGAAGAAAAATGGAAAGAGGAAAGAGCTCAGGATATCGCAGTAAATCAAGGAAAGGTAGATCCAAGTCCAGATCGGGAATAGTGTGCTGGAAATATGAAAATAAAGGACACCTAAAGAAAGACTGTAGATCTCGGAAGGGAAAAGAAGGAGATGCACAGCAAGAAAACAATCATGAAGCAAATGTGACAGGTGAGGTGTTACAAGATGCTTTGATTCTTTCTTTCGAAAATATTACTGATTCCTGGGCGGTAGATTCAGGGGCCTCATTCCATGCCACACCTGATAAGAAATACTTTCATGACTATGTTCAAGGAGATTTTGGACAAGTTCGTTTGGGTGATGATAAACCCTGTAAAATTGTTGGAATGGGTAAGGTTCTTGTAAAAGAGCAGAATGGAAACCAATGGCTACTAAAGGAGGTAAGGCATGTTCTAGATCTAAAGAAAAATATAATTTCAACAGGGTAGTTAGGCGGTGAAGGTTGTGTGACAACTTTCACAGATAAAGCTTGGAAGGTCACCAAAGGAGCCCTGGTAATAGCAAAAGCTGAAAAGGTTGGTACATTGTATTATGTAATGGTATTTCTAACTCTATTAATGCCTTAACTTCCAAAGGAGCAGATGCAGCATTATGGCATCATAGGCTCGGACACATGAGTGAAAAGGGGATGAAGATTCTTCACTCAAGGAATTTGTTGCCGAGTTTGAAGAATGTTGATTTGGATTTTTGTGAGAATTGCATTTATGAAAAACAGAAGAGAGTCATATTTCTCAGAGTTGGGAAAGAAAAGAAGAGCGAAAAATTAGAGCTTGTGCATACAGATGTATGGGGACCTGCTAAGGTATCATCTCTCGGTGGCTCTCATTATTATGTTATTTTTATTGATGATGCAACTAGAAAACTTGGATTTATTGTATTAAGAATAAATCTGATGTATTTGATACTTTCAAGAAATGGAAAACTTTGGTTGAGATTGAGACAGGAAAGAAATTGAAGTGTCTTAGATCAGACAATAGAGGTGAATTGCAGTAAAGAGTTTGATAGGTACTGTTCAGAGCATGTAATTCGCAGAGAGAAGATAGTTCCAAGAACACCACAAGAAAATGGTGTGTCAGAAAGGATGAACAGGACAATCATGGAGCGTGCAAGGTGCATGAGATTGCATGCAGGATTGCCTTTATAGTTTTGGGCAGATGCTGTAGATACTGTTGTTTATCTAATAAACAAAGGGCCTTCAAGTTCATTGGATGGTGGTGTTCCAGAGGAAGCATGGACAGGTAAAAAGGTAAACTACTCTATTTTAAAGCCTTTTGGTTGTGAGGCCTTTGTCCATATTGATAAAGAAAATAGAACAAAGCTTGAAGCAAAGTCAAAGAAATGTACCTTTATTCGATATGGTGTTAATGATTTTGGTTATCGCTTATATGATTATGAAAATCACAAAATCATTAGGAGCAGAGATGTAATATCAATGAAAAGGTCTTGTATAAGAATCAATTGCAGGAAAAGAAACGGGAAGAAGAAAACAAGGAATACACAGTTCTTGATGAAATCATGAAAAAGTAAAGGTGCCTGAAGAATAATAATAATGCAGACAACCACAACATCAACTACCACCACAAAGCAGCAGGCACCAAACAGCCGAAAGCGGTGTTAGAAGATCTACCAGGATAAGTAGACCCCCTGACCGATACTCTCCTTCATTATATTATTTATTGTTGACTGATTCCGGTGAACCCGAATGTTATGAAGAAGCAATGCAGGTTGAAAGCAGGAAGAAGTGGGAAGTAGCCATGGAAGAAGAGATGGACTCCTTAATGCATAACCAGACTTGGGATTTAGTCAGGTTGCCTGCAAGAAAAACTACATTGAAGAA
>APFE030931062.1:88749-131394 GCA_000404065.3 Pinus taeda | reverse complement strand
AAGCTTTTGATGATGCCAGCACTATATGTGCAGGAGTAGGCGACTAATTCTATCTCTAATTAAATTATCTATGGTTCAATACAATATGCAAGGGAAGAGGCTCCTAACTAAGGAGATCCTGGTTGTCCTTCCCTACAGTAGCATAGAGAAATCATAAAACTAGAAACTTAAAATGCAAACAAGAGGATGAACTCTAATTGTTGTTTAGATTCAAAGAGAGAAAGACTAACTTAGTCTCTTGTTTGTCCTCTTTTGTACTAATCCAGACTAAACTAAAATTCATCCATAAATGTAAACTAAATGAAATAACTTGAAGCATAAAAGCAAAAACATGAATTCCAATTACAAGTCAAATAGAGAGAGAGAGCCTAACTTAGACTCTTAGTTGTCCTCTCATATGTTGATAAGACTCTAATTGAAAATTCATTCATCAAACCAATCTTCAAACATCAAACATCTAAGCAATTAAATAAAATAACATCTAATATGAAACAACATGCTCCTTTGCTCCTTCTAGAGTGAGCTCAATTCTCCTAAGAACAAAGTGACAAACCATTCCATATACTACAATAAGATAACTTCTATCTAAAACTACATAATGGAAAACTATTTCTAAAACTACATAATGAAAATATATGTCAAATGAAGCTTTATTCCATCATCAATTGGATACAATGCTCTAAGAGTCCTCTCTTTGGAATGGAGGAGGTACTCCTATTTATACAAGAACTATGATAACAACCTCATAAATGCAAACCCACTATTCTCTCCTTTGACCCACATATTTCTCAACCAATGGTGACACACAACCCTATCCTCCATGATCTCCTCCATAAGGTCCATGATCTTCTCCATGAGGTTCATGATCTTTTCAAATTCGAATTTGAGCATAGGGTGCCACATAAGGATGCCTTGGAAGCTTCCTTTGTACCTACACATGTCAACAAACTCATTCTATTTGTTAGGTATAAGTATAAGCATATAATTTTCTAAGTTTTAGCCATAAATTCACTTAAAAATGTTAAGAATTAATAAACTTTGGAAAAACATAGTTATGACCCAATAAGGAGGTAAATGTAATGATATGGAGGTGGAATGGAGGTGACATGAAGGTAAAATGTGAAGATATAAGTGAATAATGGAGGGAAAATAGGGATGATTTTGAGGCCCAACAGGCAGATGCTATAGATATTGTTGTTTATCTAATAAATAAAGGGCCTTCAAGTTCCTTGGATGGTGGTGTTCCAAAGGAAGCATGGACAGGTAAAAAGGTAAACTACTCTTTTTTAAAGCCTTTTGGTGGTGAAACCTTTGTCCATATTGATAAAGAAAATAGAACAAAACTTGAGGCAAAGTCAAAGAAATGTACCTTTATTGGATATGGTGTTAATAATTTTGGTTATCGCTCATATGATTACGAAAATCACAAAATCATTAGGAGCAAAGATGTAATATTCAATTAAAAGGTCTTGTATAAGAATCAGTTGCAGGAAAAGAAACAGGAAAAAGAAAACAAGGAATACGCAGTTCTTGATGAAATCACTGAAATAGTAAAGGTGCATGAAAATAATAATAATCAACAACCACAACAACAGCAACCACCATAACAACAACAGGCACCCCAAACACCTGAAAGTGGTGTTAGAAGATCTACCAGGATAAGTAGACCCCCTGAACGAATACTCTCCTTCATTGTATTATTTATTATTGACTGATTCTGGTGAACCCAAACGTTATGAAGAAGCAATGCAGGTTGAAAGCAGGAAGAAGTGGGAGGTAGCCATGGAAGAAGAGATGGACTCCTTAATGCATAACCAGACTTGGGACTTAGTCAGGTTGCCTGCAGGAAAAACTACATTGAAAAATAAATGGGTTTACAGGCTGAAGGAAGAAGATGGAGGAAAACAGAGGTACAAAGCTAGACATGTAGTGAAGGGGTTTGCATAGAAGAAAGGTATTGATTTTGATGAAATAATTTCTCTTGTTGTTAAAATGACTTCAATCGGAACTATTTTAAGTCTAGTAGGAGTTGAAGATTTGCATCTTGAGCAGTTAGATGTAAAGACAGCCTTTCTCCATGGGGATTTGGAGGAAGAGATATATATGCAATAGCCACAAGGATATGAGGTGAAAGGGAAGGAGAAACTAGTGTGCAGGTTGAAGAAGAGCTTGTATGGCTTAAAACGGGCTCCAAGGCAGTGGTATCTAAAATTTGACAAGTTTATGTCTGAACAAGGTTATACTAGATGTCACTCTGATCATTGTCTTTATTTGAAAAAGCAAAATGATGGCAGCTATATTATATTGTTGTTGTATGTATATGACATGCTTGTTGCAGGGTCTAATAAGCAAGAAATAAATGTGCTCAAAAGAAAATTGGCAAACTCATTTGCAATGAAGGATTTGGGAGCTGCAAAACAAATCCTTGGTATGAGAATCACTAGAAACAGGAAAAATCGTAAATTAACATTGTCCTAGAATGAGTACATACAAAAGGTGTTGAAAAGATTTAATATGCACAATGCAAAACCAGTTAGTACACCTTTTGCTAGCCATTTCAAACTTAGTAAGGAAATGTGCCCAAAGACCAAAGAAGACATGGATTATATGTCTAAAGTTCCATATGCATCAGCAGTTGGAAGCTTAATGTATGCAATGGTCTGCACAAGGCCTGATATTGCACTGCAGTGGAGTGTACAGCAATCTGAACAATCCAGGAAGGGAACATTGGATGGCAGTGAAATGGATTCTCAGATTTTTGAAATACCACAAATCAAGCATTATGGCTTTGGTGGTTCCAAACATTTCTCTACAGGGATATGTTGATGCAGATATGGCAGGTGACAAAGATAACAGGAGGAGCACTACAGGATATGTATTTACTATAGGTGGAACGACTATTAGCTGGGTTTCAAAAATCCAAATTGTTGTTGCACTTTCAACAACAGAAGCAGAGTATGTTGCTGCGACAGAGGCTAGTAAAGAAATGATTTGGTTACAAAGGTTTATGGGTGAATTGCGTAAGGAGCATGATATGGGCACGTTATACAGTGATAGCCAAAGTGCCATTCATCTTGCAAAGAACTCAACATTTCATTCCAGGACTAAACACATACAGTTCAAATACCATTTCATACGATCAGTGTTGGAAGATGGAGAGTTGAAGCTGGAAAAGATACACACTAGCCAAAATCCTGTAGATATGCTAACATAAGTTGTAACCAAGGAGAAACTGACAATATGCTCAGTTTCAATTGGTCTTCAAGGATGATGATGAAGATAAGAAACAGCCAGGTCCAAAGAGGAGTCATTGTCCAGCAAATGAAGCAGCGGTGGAGTTGCTACAATCATTCTCCAAGTGGGAGATTGTTGAGTATGGCGCATGATTGTTTAGAGGTCTTTGTTTCAGCCAAATGTATACCCCAGGAAGTTTGTACACCCCTCCACGCGGGGGGAGACTTGTCCCGCACACAGAGTTCGGGGGTGCCGATCCCCCCCGGCTGGGGGGTCCGGGGGCCAACGGTCCCCCATCGGGGGTTCCGGGGCAGCGCCCCCGAAGCTAAAAATAGATGTAAAATTGCCTTGTAAAATATAGTAATTTCTAGTCAATCTGGGTCGTTCATTAGGCGGATGATCTGACGGTAGAACTTATGTTTCATTTAAGGTTTTTTTCCCTCTAAGGCAACCCCTCTCTTTGTATGAGGGCATTGTATTTGAGGCTGTGTAATACATGTGTATTCTCCGAGCGAGAAGCAGAGAGGTGAGACTGTGAGAGAAAACAAAGGATATTATAGTGGATCTGTTGTAGGTTGTGTCTCTTCATTTTGCTAGATAATAGAAAGGAAGGACTGGTTGTTTGGGGTGGACGTAGCCCAAACTGGGTGAACCACGTATATCTATGTCTCTCTTGTTTTATGTGTTTTCTGTGTTTATATTTCTGCAATATTTTATGTGTTCCATTGCTCCGTAATATATAATTTTCTAATAGAAAATATATCAGATCTGCACTACCTATGCCACTGCCAAGCCAACCATCAAGAAGCAAGACCTGTACAGTCCTCTACCTATCCCAATCTAGCCTTGGGAATCCATCTCCATGGATTATCTATCATGCCTCTCTTCTACCAAGCATGGTAATTACTGTTTATTTGTGGTTGTGGACAGATTTTCTAAGATAGTTAATTAGCGACTTGCAATAAGAATATCACAACAAAGGACACTGCTAAACTCTTCTTTGAATGAGAATGGGTACATTTTGGAATCCCTCATATCGGGATAGAAGATTCCTGAGAACATTTCGGTCGAGCCATTCCACGTTATTAGACACTAAAGTCACCAAGTCAACTGCATTAAATCCCTAGACTAACAGCCAAACAAAGGTCATCAACAGGATGATAGTGAACATACTATGAATGTACAACTCTAAGCATCTACAAACCTAGGATGAGAGCCTTCCTTATGTGCAGCACAGTTATAACAGGGCTCTCCATAGCTCGACTAATGGCAGTCCTTTTCAAGTGGGTATGGGTTTTCAACCATTGTGTCTGATTGATGTTTCCATGCCTCATGCGACTACATAGATAGAATCCACACATGTACAGTGTGAAGATGATAAAGCAACCCAATTTTTTGAATGCATCTAACACACTCGCCAGTAGGTTCATGAATTCTTAGACAAGTCTAATGCCAAATACAAGCAGTGGCATGATCAAAATTAGGTTCCACACAAGTTTCATATGGACGTTAAAGTTTGGTTGCATTTGCAGAAAGAACACCTTAACGGATTTCATCGGAATATCAGACCACTCTGATATGGGCCTTACACCATCACCAATGTTATGGGAGAAAATGGTTTTAAGCTCATCATTCCCCCATTCCTTTGCCTGCACCTAGTCTTCAACGTGGACCACCTTCGGCCATACTTTCCATCATTACTGGACACAAAAGAAATTGCAGAACAACTAACACCAACAGAGCTAAACTCGGACTACATGGAATAGGACACAACTAATAGGATCATGTACATGCATATCAAGAACACTCGCCAACAGAAGGTCCAATTGTATCAGGTTCTCAAAGTTAGCCAACTCCTGCACCAAGGCAAGTGGCTTACCCAGGACCAAGTTCAGTAGAAGTTTCCCCATCTCATGGAGGCAATCGATGCAATGGAGACCATTGCTTCTAAGGGTGGAGGACTGATATAGGTTTATATTGGTGGCCACCTACCTATTCCAATTGGACCCCCACCATTGTTTCTTTTAGTTTCCTTAATTGTAGAACAATTTACTATTTTTGGTTGTTTTCGAGTCCTGAACTTCCAGAGACGTTTTGAGGACCTAAACGACATTTTGTTGGAAATGGAAAGAAAAAAATTGGGGTAGGAGATTGTAGTCACAAGTTGTACTCCTCATATAAATCTTTCTAATGAGATATCGTACGCATCAAACATAGATCGTATGCCAAAGTTACGATCCTGGGAAGTTGATTTACCAATTTACTCCAACGGGGCCCACCAACTTTTGGTGCTTCATCACCTACGGTTAGATTTTTGGATGTTTAGGGTTTTCCATTATTTATCAATAATAAATAGGCCTTCAAGGCTCATTGTAACATAGTTTAGAAGGCATGTAGCCACCACATCTCTTCTCAGAGATAAGCTACCATCGACTAAGCTAGTTTATTTCCATTCTGCATGTAAACAATTTTCAATACTTTGTTATTAATGAATTGATGTTTTGTTTTTGTTGTATCTTTGTATTTTTGTTTATATTTGTATTTAATTTTTTTCCTTCATAAACCTATATTATTGGTATCATAACGGTATGCTTTTTCTCAGTTTTTCTATGCATGTCCCTAACGAGGTCAGGGTATAAGGAGTTGGAACTTGAATTGGTTGAGCCTTTGCAAGGTCGTCCCCACCGACACCAAAATCCTCCCATGGCAGAAGAAAAAAATACAAGGGAGCAAGAGATCCTATCAAATTGTTGCTTGAATATGCCCTCGAGCGGTAAAGGAACAAGATGATGGACAACCTTGCCCAAATCCTTCAACAGATGCCCACCAACGATGCATCTACATCTAGTAGTCACTTCGAAGGAGTCACCAACTTCAAGGTATAAGTCAACTTCGATATCCCTATATTCGAAGGTCAAATAGATGCATATGTTGTAGATAAATGGTTGAATATGTTGGAAGGTTATTTTTCAATCTATAGTTTCTCCGATAGGGAGAATATTAATTTTCCATTGCTTAAGGCTACCCCCATGTCAAGGATTGGTGGTAAACTTACTGTGAGAAAAGGGCCAAGGAACCCTCTATGTTTACCACTGACCCCTCTTGGAACTCTTTTAGAGATGTTTTTAAGGAACAATATTACCTCGTGGGGAGCTATGAGGACAAGTACATATAATGGACCACATTATGACAACAAAGCGACCAAGATGTGCATGAGTTCACAAATATTTTTCATACTCTACACACAAAGTTGGGTATCAAAGCCTTTGAGAGACATTTGTCGCTCAAGTGCCATAGTTGTTTGCACAAACACATTCAGGAAGACATGGAGTTCTTGGAAATCTTCTTGCTTTGTGCAACATACTGATATGTTTCCAAGATTGAACAAAATATTAAACAAAAGAAGCATGACTTTGGATCTGTGAATCAGAAACAGGGAAACAACACCCCCAAATCGCAAAACAAAGGATAGAGATAAGTTGGAGCAATCCAGGACTACCCATCGTAACCGCAAGCAAATAATGGCACCATGAAGATGAAAACGGACAGAAGAAAATGGTGTGAGTTCCACAAGATCCCACTCACAACACAAATGAGTGTCACGCCAAGCAGTCATTGGTGGTCTAGCTAAAAGCTTTGGATTCTGGAGCATGTGTTGATTCTAAGACAAAACCTGACAAGGGAACGAAAAGGGGAAGCAAATTATTGACACAGAATCCAGTTCCGTTGTTGCCACCACTAAGGTCCAGAAGATTGAGCCTGAAGATCTAGAGGAGTGGAAGGGTCTCTTCCACTCGCATATGTGGGTGAAGGATTCTCCGCTGCAATTCATTGTCGACAGTGGGAGCCAAAAGAGCCTCATTTTAGTAGAGGTAACGAAGCAGTTGGGCCTACCAACCACATGCATGCCTTGCTCATCAATGATGTAGCACAAATATTGGACCTGACTCATCCAAAATGTGCATTTCTCCAAGTTGGCACATAGTTTGTGTTGTGGCAGGGTTTAAAGGACCTGTGGAATGTGTTGTAAGTGCTCTTCCCAACTCCTGTTGAAGATGAGGATGTCATCTAGATATACAGCCATGAACGAGCTGGTGAAGGGCCGCAAGATTTTATCCGTCAGCCTCAAAAAAGTTACAAAGGCATTTGTCAACCATAAATGCATGACCAAACACTCGAAAGGCCCTCCTTAGATTTGAAGGTGGTCTTCCATACATTTGTGGTTCTATTGGTACCTACTGATAGCCATAGTTGAAATCGGTCTTGCTAAAATACTTGGCCCCCCTTGAGTTAGTCAAGAAGGTCATCAATCTATGCAATTGGATACCTGTTCTTAAAAGTGATTCTTTTTAGTCCCTGATAATCAATGTGGAGTCTCCAGGCTCCATCTTTCTGCTATATAAGTATAATCGAACTCCCACAAGGTGAAGAACTTGGTTGGATGTGCCCCCTTTGTAGAAACTCCTAGATATACCGCTTGATTTCTTCATTTTTCTAGAATGGTGTAGCGGTACATCAGCCCATTGGGTAGAGGTGATCTGGGAGTCGGATCGATTAAATGCTTGACCTAACAATGCAAAGGTAACCCTGTGGGTGAGAATAACATGTCCTTGTATTCTTCCACAACCTTGTCCACTTGCTTTTTTTGCGTGAGGGAACCCTTCCTAGGGGTCATCGATGTGGCCACTATAACCCCCTTACTTTGACAACGAATCAGAAAGAAAACAAATTTATCAACCTCGGAGATTATCTTAGTGCATTACTTATTAGAGATCAAAAAATGGTGGTAGGCGGGGCTACATCCAGTATCCTGTATAACTTAGTGCAAAAATTAATAATAAGAGTGTGAGGCTTGGACTCATACACAACATGATGGTTCCACAAGTATGGTTAGCCTAATAACACATCACAAACTTCAAGAGGAGCAACATCATAAAGTACATCATCTCTTAAGGGCTTGATGTTATAGGGAAGGTGGCATTGTTGTTTGATGCGAAGATCTCATCCTTGGTGAAGCCAGTCGATGGTGTATGGTTGCGGGTGTGGTGTGGGAATCCATCTCCTAAACAGCCCCGTGAATCCATCTCCATGGACTATCTGTTGGGCCTCCCTTCTACCAAGTATGGTAACGACAGTATATTTGTGGACGATATCACAACAAAGGACATTGCCAAACTCTTCTTTAAACGAGTATGGGTACATTTTGGAATCCCATAGAACATTATATCAGATTAGGATAACACGTTCCATAGCAAAATTTGGTCAAGCCTCTAGACATTATTAGATGCTAATCTCACCAAGTTGATTGCATTCCATCCCCAGACTGACGGCCAGACAGAGGTCGTCAACAAGATGATAGTGCAAATACTACAAATGCACAACTCTAAGAATCCATGAAATTGGGATGAGATCCTTCCTTACGTGCAACACAGTTATAACAGAGCTCACCATATTTTGATTGGTCGGAGTCCTTTTCAAGTGGGTATGGGTTTTCAACTGTTGTGTTTGATTGATGTTGTCATGTCTCATGCGACTACATAGACACAATCCACACTTGTATAGTCTGAGGTTGATATAGAAACCTATTTTATTGAATGCATATACCACACTTTCTAACAAGTGCATGACATCTTGGATAATCCCAATGATAAGTACAAGTAGCAGCATGATCAACATCAGGTGCCACATAAGTTTCAGGTGGGCGATAAATTTCAGTGGCATTTGTAGAAAGAACGCCTCATCGAAGCACATCAGAAGCACAAACCACTCTGATATGGCATTACACCATCACAAAGGTTGTGGGAGATAATTCTTTTGAGCTCAACATTCCCCCAGTATTTGGCCTGCACCCAGTGTTCAATGTGGATCGCCTTCGACCATACTTTCCATCATTACTAGACACATCAGACATTACAGAACAACTAACACCAACAGAGTTAAACCCAAACTGCATGGACCAGGCCACAAATGATAGGATCATGTAGATCAATAACACTCACCAACAGAATATCCAACTGTATCGAGTTATCAAATCTGGCCAATTCTTGCACCAAGGCAAGTGGCTTACCCAGGGCCAAGTTCAACAGAAATTTCCCCATCTCATGGAGGCCCTCAATGCAATGGGAACCATTGCCTCCTAAGGGGGAAGGATTGATCCAAGTGTATATTGGTGGCCACCCGCCTATCCCGCTTGGACCCCCACCATTGTTTCTTTCAGTTTCCTTAATTATAGCACAGATTACTATTTTTGCCATTTTTTGGGTCCTGAACTTCCGGAGTCATTTTGAGGCCCTAAATGACATTTTTTGGGAAAACAAGAAAGAATTAAATTGTGCTAGGAGTTTGCAATGATGAGTTGTATTCATTGGATATATCTTTATAACAAGGTATCGTATGCATCAAACGAAGATCGTATTCCAAAGTTACAACCTTAGGAAATTGATGTGTCAATCCATTGGGGCCCACAAAATTTTGGCGCTTCATTTCCTAGCGTTATGTTTTTGGATGTTTAGGGTATTCCATTATTTCTCAATACTAAATAGGTCTTCGAGCCTCATTGTAACACAATTTAGAAGGCATGTATCCGCCACATCTCTTCTCATAGATAAGCTACCATCATCTGAGATAATTTATTTCCATTCTGCATGTAAACAATTTTCAGTACTTTGTTATTAATGAACTTAAGTTATGTTTTCATTGTATCTTTGTGTTTCTATATATATTTATATGTTGTTCCTTCATAAACCTTGATTGGTGGTATCAGATCAATCTTCTCTTTCTCTATTTTTCTATGCATTTCCTCGATGAGGTCGGGGTATAAGGAGTTGGGACTTGAACTGGTTGAGCCTTTGCCAGACCGTCCCTTCCGACACTGATGGCCTCCCATGGCGGAAGAAAAGAAAGAAGAGGGAACAAGAGATCCTATCAAATTGTTGCTCGAAGAAGCCCTCAAGCGGCAAAGGCATGAGATGATGGACGAATTTGCCCAGATCCTTCGGCGGATGCCCACCAGTGATGCATCTTCATCAAACGATCACCTTAGAGGAAGCACCCCCTTCAAGGAATACGTGAAATTTCATATCCCTATATTGAAAAGTCAAATAGATGCATATGTTGTAGATAAATGGTTTAATCTATTGGAAGGTCACTTTTCAGTCCATAGTTTCTCCAATAGGGAGAAGATTACTTTTTCACTACTTAAGGTTGCTCCCCATGGCAAGGACTAGTGGGAAACTCACTGTGAGAAAAGGGTTGCAAAACCCTATCTATTTACACTATCCCCCTCTTGGAACTCTTTCCAAGACCCTATCAAGGAACAATATTAACTCGTGGGAAGCTATGAGGACAAGTACATATAGTGAACCACACCATGACAACAAATGAACTAATATATGCATGAGTTCACAAATATTTTTCATACTCTACAGACAAAGTTGGGTATCAAAGGTTGTTAGCGACATTTGGTACTCAAGTACTGCGGTTGTCTACACAAACACATTCAAGAAGATGTGGAGTTCCTAGACATCTCCTTGCTTGGTGCAGCATACCAATATGTTTCCAAGATTGAACAAAAATTTAAACAAAAGAAGTGTGACTTTGGATATGTGAATAAAAATTAGCGCAAGAGCACCCCCAAACTACAAAACAAAGGATAGAGCTAAGGTGGAGTGACCCAAGACAAGCCATCAAAGCCGCAAACAACTTATGGCACCACGAAGAAGAATAAGGACACAAGAAAATGGTGTGAGTTACACAACAGTCCCAATCATAACACAAATGAGTGTCATGCCAACCAGTCATTAGGGGTCGAACTGAAAGCTTCATAGTCCGATCCATGTTTTGATTTTGAGCCAAAACCCAACAAGGAGAACAACAGAGGGAAGCAGAATATTGACGCAGAACTCAATGCCTCTGTTTCCACCACCAAGGTCCAAAAGATTGAGCTTGAAGATGGAGAGGAGGGGGAGTGTCTCTTCCACTCACATATGTGGATGAAGGGTTCTCCGTTATAGTTCATTGTCGATAGCAAGAGCCAAAAGAAACTCATTTCAGTAAAATGTTGTGAAGCCGTTAGGCCTATTGACCACACCACACCATTTCACCAAGGACGAGATCTTCGCATAAGCCAGCATTTTCACCTTCCCTACAACATCAAGCCCTTCACGGATGAGGTACTATGTGATGTTGCTCCTCTTGAAGTTTTTTATTTTTTATTAGGCCAACCATAATTATGGAAGTGTCATGTTGTGTATGAGTCAAGGCCTCACACTGCTATTATTACTTTGGGCAATAAGTTATAAATGATACCGAAGGTAGCCCCGCCTACCACAATCTCTTTTATCTCTGTTAAACAATGCAGTAAGATGATCATCTCCAAGAATGGGAAATTTTATTTCTTTTTTATTCACTCTCAAAGTAAGGGGAAGATAGTGGCCACATCCATGGCCCTAACTAGAGTTTGCCCCACACATCGAAAGTAGGTGGAAAAGGTCGTGGAAGAATATAGGGACATATTTTCCTCACCCATAGGGTTACCTTTACACTATCATGTTAAGCATTCGGTCGATTTGACTTATGTAGTACCTTTGCCCAATGGGCCGATATATTGCTACTCCATTATGGAAAATGAATAGATCAAGCTGCAAATCCAGGAGTTGCTACAAAAGGGCACATCTGACCAAGTTCCTCACCTTGTGGGAGCCTGAATGTACTTATATAAAATAAAGATGGAACCTAGAGACTCTACATTGATTATCGAGCACTAAAAAAAATCATTGTTAGGAACAGGTATTCAATCCCATAGATTGATGGCCTTATTAACCATCTCAAGGGGGGCAAGTATTTTAACAAGATCGATTTGAATTATTCCTATCACCAAGTTCCAATAGAACCCACAGATGTATGGAAGATCACCTTCAAATCCAAGGAAGGCCTTTTCGAGTGGTTGGTTGTGCCTTTCGGGATGACAAATGCCTTTACAACTTTTATTAGGTTGATGGATGACATCTTGCGGCCCTTCACCAACTTGTTTGTGGTTGTATATATAGACATCATCCTCATCCTCAACAAGAGCTGGGAAGAGAACCTACAACACATTCAACAAGTCTTTCAAACCCTGTGGCAGCACAAACTATGTGCCAACTTGGAGAAATGCACATTTGGCATAAGCTAGGTCCAATATTTGGGCTACACCATTGATGAGGTAGGAGTGCATGTGGATTCAGCTAAGATCCAATTTATTCGAGATTGGCCAGCCCCGACCACTCTAACAAAGCTTCACAGCTTTTTGGGCCTTGCTAATTTTTATCGAAGGTTCATGTTGAAATTCTGTCATATCACTTGGCCTCTAAGTCAAGTTATCAAGGTTGAAGCAAAAGCAATGTTTTTATGGCCTGAGTCCCAACAGAATGTGTTCGTTGACCTAAAGCACCTTCTCTTCTTTTCACCTATACTCACATTTCCATACCTGCAACAACCACTTGAAATTGAGATAGACACCTTCAACTATGATATTGGTGCAATTCTCACCCAACTAGAGCATATGATGGCCTATCACAGTGAGATACTTTCCAATACAATTCGGAAGTATGCCACATGTTTTAAAGAGATGCATTCCATCATGCATGCATGCTAAGAATGGAAACATTACATTCTGGGGAAGGAGACAGCGATCCACACAAATCACCAACCTCTTTAGTTTATCCATACATAAGGGAAGTTGTAGAACTATTGGCATCAGAAGTGGTCTACATATCTGCAACAATTCTACTTAAACATTAAATACATGAAGGGCAGCACCAATCATGTTGCAAATTGCCTCAATTGGCCCCCAGTTGAAGCACTTACTATTGTTCTCAACTCTTGTTTCCACGAGATATCTGGATGGCCGTAATTGTACAAAAATGATCCAGAGTTCGCCACCACATACTGGATGCTAGTGGATGGCAATAAAGTTCCATATTTCCACCTCTAGGATGCATTATTATGCTACTTGGGCCACCTTTTTGTTCCTTCAAGCAAGCGTGCCAAGCTTATTTAGGAGGCACGCTACAGTCTGGCCACATAACACTTTGATGTGGAGAAAATTGTGGCCATACTACCGAAGTATTTTTATTGGCCATAACTTCGACAGGATGTTGGAAAATATATCAGATACTGCATTGCATGTGCCATTGCCAAGTCAATGATCAAGAAGTAAGGCTTATACACTCCTCTACCTACTCCCATCTAGCCCTTGGAATCCATCTCCATGGACTATTTTCAGAGCCTCCCTTCTACCAAGCATGGTAATGAATATATATTTGTGGTTTTTGACAGATTTTCTAAGATGGCTATATGGCGGCTTGCAAGAAGAATATCACAGTAGAGGACATTACCAAACTCTTCTTTGAATGAGTATGGGTATAGTTTGGAATTGATCTGAAAATGGGGCACTTAGGCTTCTTGTCTAACTTACAAGAACCTCTCCTACTTTCAAAGCTTTAAATATTCCCAAGTCTTATTGATTAACCAATGCGGAATTGAGAATATGCTTGAAAAGATAGGTGTATTCTTATATTTGTTTTAAAATGCTTATGTATGTTTATGTGCTTTTAAAATTCTGTTGTTTGTGCTGATATGTAAATACATATGACAATAGACAAATGCAGCAATAAGCAAACACATAAGACAACAATTTAACATGGAGTTCACCCAAAACTCTTGGGCTACGTCTCCTTGAGCTCTGGTCAACTCGACTAGGCTCTCTAGGATTATGGCAAATCCTTTTTTTACAAGCTCTTGGCTCGACTCCATTGTTTTACATAGAAGTAGTGGGCTCAAAACACCATCTCTCCATAACTCTGAAGCTCTCAGCTTTCTAGCTCTGGCTCTGGCTTCCCCGAACTCTCTCTCTCGGCCTCTGTGTGCCTCTATGATTCGCTTGACCTCCAAGCAATCCTCGGCAGCCTTCTAATGACCTTTTGTAGCTCTGCTTTTAGCTTTCTCTAGCTGCTTCTACTAGCTTCTTCCTCCTGTGTTCTCACTCGTGCTCTTTGGCTCCTTTGAGGCATTTTCCTAGCTTTTTGGCTTCCCTGGTCGTTTCTCTACGATTCATTGTCCCTTTGTGGCTCTGTCGCTTCACAATGCATTATTGCCTGTAAAAACGCCTGTTGCAGCTTGGCATGATGATTAGGAGTAGTTACAGAAGGAATTGGGGTTGTTTCATAAGCAAAAACCCGAAGATGGAGAAAATCCCATTACGCAGGGAAGTCCTTCAAAATACACTATCATGCGTGATTTCCGGACGTGAAATCCCATTCAATCGCCCCTAAATCCCTATCGGGTCCACCATTAGGCATTATATCACATCACATTAATGTGTTGGGTGAGATCCCTAATACACGGGAGAACCTTTAAAAACCCGACAAAACCTTTTTATCGGACATCAAATTCTATCGAATCTGCCCTATAATCACATTGGGTTCACCTTTGGCCGCTATTGCAAGCCCCACCGTCGGTCTACAGGATCTTCGATCCAACGGTCAATATGCGATCTCGGGCGGCTTAAGGGTACGAAGCCTACCCACTCGAAAAGGTGGTTTTACTCTCTCCTCCGCCAGCCACATGTCGTTCGCTGTATGGGGTTGGGTGGAGCTCACCCAATACCATTTACAGATTGAGGCCCACCTGAAATCCCACTTATGGAACTCAAATTTTATATATCACGCCTTTAATTCCCCTTCGAGTCTGATTGTATCGCTTTGGGGGCTTTTTCCTTGTATTTCGGTTTTTATGCCAAAACGCACTTATACACAGGAAAGTCCCTTTTTCTGGAACTCAAATATTATGATTCCGGGTTTATAAAACCCATCGAGTTTGGCGATCGCATGTGCATGTACTATCGCCCCTTTTCTCGTCGAGATACGACATTGCGATACAATATATTGCAATCGCTTGTCGCATAGCTCTGGGGGTCCATCCCTTGTATTATTCCATCGACGATGCCCATCCGTCGATCGACAATTGCAATGTCACATCGGCCTGGGTCCTTCCCTCATGTTATATGCACTAGCCTGCCTCCGACCCGATATGTCAGGGATCGGCAATTGGGGGTGGCTTCCCCTCTCTGCTTAAGTCCACTTTTGGCCTTCCTCCGATGCGGTTTCCCTTTATAAGGGTTTTTTGCCCATTTTAGGGCATTTTGCCTCTTTTTCTAAAGAACAAAGGGCAACTTCTTTTGGTGATAACTTCTGCATCCTAAGTCCATTTTTTCCCATTCAAGTTGCAGTGGATTCAGAATGAAAATATCTCTATAATGGGGCTATTTCCAAGAAATTCCTTGGACTTTCATTTCCCTCTGTGAGGAACACTCAAACTTAGGAGTCTATCCAAAATCCATTTTGGATCATGCCTTCCCACTAAAAGAACTTTTTGTCTCCAAAAGACTGATATACTGATCTGAACAGTAAATGATAGTAACATCACCCTCTTTGCACAGTGCTTCTGAACCAAAGCCTTTGACCACTTTCCTTCCTGGATGTGTTGGTCCTCCTAGGAAGAACTGTCTTCCCCCTTGCCTTCCTGCAGAACTCTTGCTGAAATGGTCATAGAAGGTATTTTGAACTTCTCTGCCTTGATCATTGATCCAAGGTGGCTCAACAAATGTGAAGTACACCTACTCCACAAAACTCTAATTTGTACCTGTTTGAAAAGCTGTCAACAACAACTGTTAACAACAACATAAATACAGACAAAACTTGATGGACTAAACTCTTGTTTCAACAAAAGAAACAGATTTCACATCTTGTCAACACCTCCATGTCTTACATCTACACACAAATGATGGCCTAGACAACAAACCCACAAAATATGCCTTTAAAACAAATGACCCTTCAAGTCAAGCATGTAGAAGAAAAGACCAACATGACTCTTTTTCAAAAGATGAGACACTTCATCATTATCTCCATCTTGGAGACCAAGTTAACTTCTCCCAAGTCAACATTGCATCACATGCATATCCAAGCAATCAACCCTACAAGTTAATTACACATACATGTTCAAAAACAAGGAAACCATCAATATCCATGTGTCCATGCACATCATGCTCATGCATGCATTTCATCCTTCAACTTTCACTTAAGCACATTGTACTTTATAAGCTAAAATGAAATATAATGTTGTAGCAACAAAGTGAGCCTCCTACTCAACTTCTTTCCATTCACCTTCTTGGTAGAAACCTGCAACTTGCATCTAATCAACAAAAAAATTCAAATGGATGCATCAATAGACATGCACCCTTAATTGGAAAAGAACTCTAACCATTTCTTACCAATCTAGTTCAAAGGTCTTTCCTTTGCCTGCATATCAACATCAACATGTGAATCATCTTGAGACACATCATTCATGGAAACTTCCTTTCAATTTCTGCCATCTTCTCTTTCCACTTTCTTCAACTTTTGTGGAAGCATTGCTGGATTCAGAGTCCAACACCTTTCAGCAAGCTGCCCTTGCTTATGGAAATGAATGCAACACATGTGCATCCTCTTGACAGCATGATTTGCCTTGTCCAATGGACCCTTGGATTTCTGCTTCTTCTCCTTCAAAAGTTTCCTGTATGTGGCCATTTTCTTCCAACATCTAGAAACATGATGGTTATCCAAACCACAAAAGTAACATGCAATTCTTTTCCCATGCTTATGTGGAAATTTACCATGCTTTGCGAAATCAAAAGGAGTATGTTTAGAACCAAATTTATACCTGCCTCTTTCACCTTTATTGCCTTCATGAGGAGGTGAAGCAAATGAAGAAGTGGCTCCCTTTGGAACACTATCATTCTCTTCAAGGCTGTCAGAGTTTCCACAACTCTCTGGTTCAAGTGTGTGCTTCTGAACACCTACATCCTATAAACGATGTTTCAAGCTATTGCATTCCTCCTTAATACAATATTCACACTCTGCAATGCAACTGCTTCTTGGAGTTGTTTCAATGGCCTTCATGGCAGCTTTGGAACTCTCTCCATTGGATTGTCCATAGCCAATACCCAAATACTTATGCCTTTCCTCAACCATTATTGGTTCAACAATACCTTGTGCATGCTTCCCCAAGCCCTTTCCTTCATAGCCCATCTTGGACATTAGCTTGGAACCTATGCCTCTAGTATGTTTTTCAAAAGAACCAATATAAGCATTCTTAGAGGAATTTGAAGACAAACTGGAATGGTTTGCCTCTTCTTCAAGCTGATACTTGACCAAGGCTTCTTTGGCAACAAAGAGTTGTGACGCCAACTCATGCATCCTTTTCAAGTTCATATTTGCAATATGAAGTTGCCTCTCCATTTCCTGCAGTCTATCAGAAAGCAACTACTTCTCTTCCTTCATGGAATTCAACTGCTCTCTAAGTATCATGTTCTTTCTTCCATCCTCACACATTTCTCTTACCTTGCCCATCATAATGAACAAGTCTTGCTTTATGTCTTCATCAAAGAGTCTTATTATGTAAGAGGAGTTTGAGGACTCACTTGTAGAAGTTGTCATTATAACAATGAAAAAAAGAACTTCAAACAAGATTACTAAAGATCTTATTTAAGAAACCTTTTACAACAAACCCCTTGTGCTTCAAGGATTGCTTTGAGGTCCTTTGGAATAGAAGAATGCCTTCATCCCTTCTTCCCTCTTATCCTTCCTAGACTGAGCTATCAACAACTTTCCCTCCACCTCTACAAACTTAAACAATAACCTTTGACTATTTAAACACCTTTTAGACAAGCAATCTTGCTCTGTCAATCAAGCATTCTGATATAACCTTCTTTGAAGGTGGGGTTAATCAATCTCAGGCTTTGATACCACCTGATCTAAAAATGGGGCACTTAGGATTTTTGTCTAACTTACAAGAACCTCTCCTGCTTCCAAAGCTTTAAATATTCTAAAGTCTTATTGATTAACCAATGCGGAATTGATAATATGCTTGAAAAGGTAGGTGTATGCTTATATTTGTTCTAAAATTCTTATGTATGTTTATGTGCTTTTAAAATTTTGTTGTTTGTGCTGATATGTAAATACATATGACAACAGACAAATGCAGCAATAAGCAAACACATAGGACAACAATTTAACATGGAGTTCACCCAAAACTCTTGGGCTACGTCTCCTTGAGCTCTAGTCAACTCAACTAGGCTCTCTGGGATTTTGGCAAGTCCTTTTTTTACAAGCTCTTAGCTCGACTCCATTGTTTTACATAGAAACAGTGGGCTCAAAACACCATCTCTCTCTGGCTCTAAATCTCTCAGATTTCTGGCTCTAGCTTTGGCTTCCCCGAGCTCTTTCTCTCGGCCTCTGCGTGCCTCTATGATTCGCTTGACCTCCAAGCGATCCTCGGCAACCTTCCAGTGACCTTTTGCAGCTTTTCTTTCAGCTTTCTCTAGCTGCTTCTACTAACTTCTTCCTCCTGTGTTGTCACTCATGCTCTCTGGCTCTTTTGAGGCATTTTCCCAGCTTTTTGGCTTCCCTAAACGTCTCTCTGCGATTCATTGTCCCTCTGCGGCTATGTCACTTCACAATGCATCATTGCCTGTAAAAACGCCTTCTGCAGCATGGCATGATGATTAGGAGTGGCTACAGAAGAAATTGGGGCCGTTTCATAGGCAAAAACCCGAAGATGGGGAAAATCCCATTACACAGGGAAGGCCCGCAAAATGCATTATCGAGCATGATTTCCAGACGTGAAATACCATTCAATCGCCCCTAAATCCCTATCGGGTCCACCATTAGGCATTATATTGCATTGCATTAATGTGTTGGGCGAGATCCCTAATAACGGGAAAACCTTCAAAAACCTGACAAAACCTTTTTATCGGACTTCAAATTCTATTGAATCTGCCCTATAATCACATTGGGTCCGCCTATGGTTGCTATCGCAAGCTCCACCATCAATTTACAGGATCTCCAATCCAACGATCGATATGCGATATTGGGCGGCTTAAGGTTATGGAGGTTACTTGCTCGAAAAGGTGGTTTTCCTCTCTCATCTGCCAACCACACGTCATTCGCTATATGGCATCGAGCGGAGCCGGCCCAATACCATTTACTGCTTGAGGCCCGCCTGAAATCCTACTTATGGAACTCAAATTTTATATATCGTGTCTTTAATTCCCCCTTGGGTCCGGCTGTATCGCTTTGGGGGATTTTTCCTTTGTATTTCGGCTTTTATGCCGAAGCGCGCTTATACACAAGAAAGTCCCTTTTTCCGGAACTCAAATATTATGATGTCGGGTTTACAAAACCCATCGGGTCCGGCGATCGCATGTGCATGTACTATTTCCCCTTTTATCATCGCGATACGACATTGCGATTTGATATATCACAATCGCTCCTCGCATAGCCCCGAGGATCCGTCCCTTGTCTTATGCCATCGCTGATGCCGATCCGCCGATCGATGATCGCAACGTCACATCCACCTAGGTCCTTCCCTCATGTTATATGCACCAGCCTACCTCCGACCCAATATTTCGGGGATTAGCAATCGGTGGTGGCTTCCCCTCTCCGCTTAAGTCCACTTTTGACATTCCTCCGATGCGATTTCCCTTTATAAGGGTTTTTTGCCCATTTTAGGGGGTTTTGCCTCTTTTTCTAAAGAACAATGTTAGGTCCATATACTACTAGTGTAACCCCTTATTGTTATTAGTACAACCCCCTTATTATATTGTTGTCCCCATGTAGTCCCCATATTGTTATTATTGTGCCCCATAGAAGCCCACTATTGTTATTATTGTGCCCTTACATTATTATTGTTATGCCGGCTTTGATTATATTATGACCCCTTATACTCCTATATATAGAAAGGAGGTCTTGTCATTTGTATCATCCAAGAATTGGTCATTTGTGTAATGTAAAGGAGGTCGCCCCCTCAAAGAGGCTGAATTCTAAGGTGTTCAACTATCTTTTCTATCTTTTTGTGAGCTGGTTTCATAACATTTGGTATCAGAGCTTTGGATTCTAGGGTTTCACTACTCCAAATAGGTCATTGTGGAATTTTCGCTATAACATTTTTTCTACGATGTTTTAGATGCTAAAAATAAAACCTATTTGGGATGAAATCCTGATGAACCTTGGATCTGAATATCAGATCTTTTCGTGCTATATTTGCAGGGATATGATCTGAGGAAGTTGGCATTTTTGCAGACTCCCGAATTACATTCTAAATAGGTTATCTAGGGAAAATAGTCATAACTTTAGTTTTGAGCATCAGATTGAAATTTCGTCATAAGTTATAGAAAGAGAATGGATTGTAGTTTCCTGTGTATATTTTTCAGATCCTAAAGTCAAAACAGTGACACGTGGCACTTCATACAAGTTTGTTCGCTCTTTAGAAAAGGTATATAATGAGGTCATCTTGGGAGATTGTGCATAACTATTTCTTGGAGAATCTAAATTCGATCAGACTGGTGGCATTGGAAAGAGGACGTAGAAGGCTATTGCTGATCGCGATTTTAGAACTGGAAGATACAAAATTACAAAGCTACAGTCGTTTCAAGATCGAGCTCCTAAAATCAAGAAAAAGCTAGATGAGGAAGTTTGATGGCAAGGATCCGGTAAATTGGATATTACAGATGAAGAAATATTTTGATCTACATGGTGTACCACTATTACAAAAGGTATGTATTGCATCTTCATATTTAGAACAAGATCAATTTTTATGGGCTTTGTTCTCGTAAACAACTTGTTACGTGGTCAATTTTCACGAAGGAAATTATAGCACATTATGAGAATACAAAGAGCAACACCTTCTTTAGAGCAACACCACAACAATTGGAAGAAAAAAGAGAAAAAGGGCTTTGTTATAAAGCGGAAAGCAAAATTATGGCAACAAGGAATTCTACCCCTCACAACAATAAAGATGGAAGAGTTGTTTCTCCTAGCCTTCCACAACCTACAAGGGTTACACCACAACAACTGGAAGAAAAAAGAGAAAAGGGCTTTGTTACAATTGTGATAGCAAATGCAATAAAGGTCATAAGTGTGCTGAGAATAAATTATATTACATGGAGTATGAAGAGGAGGAAGAAAAGGATCAAGAAACATCAAAAAAAGAGGATATACACCAGGACCCAACCCTAGAGAAAGAAGAAATGAATTTGACCATATCTTGTAAAGCATTGGCAAGAATTACCACTCCTCAAACTCTCAAAATAGAAGGACATTTCAAGAAAAAAAGGTTCAAGAAGTGAAAGATCACATCAAGAAAGAAGAAATGAATCCAACCATATCTTGTAATGCATTGGCCAGAATTACCACTCCTCAAACTATCCAGATAGAAGGACATATCAAGAAAAAAATAATGTTCAAGAAGTGAAATATCACATCGAGCATCAAGAAATGAATCCGACCATATCTTGTAAAGCATTGGAAGAAATTACCACTCCTCAAACTCTCAAGATAGAAGGACATATCAAGAAGAAAAAGGTTCAAGCAATGAAAGATCACATCGAGCATCAGCAACAAGTTCTCCAACTTTTAAAGGATAACACCACTTTGGTGCAAATCGAATGAAACAACAAGCAGATCAACATCGCAATGAAAGAAGTTTTAATGTAGGTGATTGGGTATGTTTACTGTTAGATACATACAAACAAATGTCCCTCAAGAAGGCTATTTATGAGAAGGAAATGTTGGCAATACCACACGCACTTAAGAAATGGCGACCTTACCTAATGGGAAGACAATTCAAGGTAAAAACGGATCATGATAGTATTAAATAATTTTTAGAACAAAGAGAATCTTCTAAAGAGCAACAAAAATGGGTCACAAAGATATTGGGTTATGACTTTGAAATCATCTACAAAAAAGGGAAGCAAGATGTTGTGGCAGATGCACTCTCATGAAAGGATGAGGATGTGGAAGCATTGTTTTGTGCTATTTCTATTATCCAACCAGATTGGATAAATGAATCAAGGTATGAATGGAAGAAGGATGAAGAAGCGTGGCCACTCATTCAAAAGTTGCAGAAGATCCCAGTTCAAACAATATTTCCAGAACTTGACGAGGAAGGAAAAATCATATTGGAGCCTGGAGCAGTCACTGAAACAAGAACCCGATAGCTACGAAATCGATCAATTTCAGAGTATCTCATCAAGTGGAAGAACTTACCCGCTAAACATTCCACATGAGAGGACAAGAATTTATATAGAAGCGTCAAGAACTACTCAAGCGTTGAGGACAACACTTTTTGAAGGAGAGGGGCATGTTAGATCCCTATACTACTAGTGTAACCCCTTATTGTTATTAGTACAACCCCCTTCTTATATTGTTGTGCCCATGTAGTCCCCATATTGTTATTATTATGCCCCATAGAACCCACTATTGTTATTATTGTGCCCTTACATTATTATTGTTATGTCGGCTCTGATTATATTATGACCCTTAGACTCCTATATATAAAAAGGAGGCCTTGTCATTTGTATCATCCAAGAATTGTTCATTTGTGTAATGTAAAGGAGGTTTCCCCCTCAAAGAGGTTGAATTCTAAGGCGTTCAACTATCTTTTCTATCTTTTTGTGAGTTGGTTTCATAACAAACAAAGGGCAACTTCTTTTGGTGATAATTTCTGCATCCTATGTCCATTTTTGCCCATTCAAGTTGCAGTGGATTCAGAATGAAAATATCTCTGCAATGGCGCTATTTCCAGGAACTTCCTTGGACTTTCATTTTCCTCTATAGGAACACTCAAACTTAGGAGTTTATCCAAAATCCATTTTGGATCAGGAATGCTGAAGACCATTATATTAGATCGGGATAGTAGGTTCCTAACCACATTCTCGTTGAACCTATGGAAATTATTGGACACTAACCTCACCAAGTTGACTACATTCCATCCCCAGACTAATGGCCAGATAGAGGTTGTCAGCGTGATGACAATGCACATAATATGCATGTAAAACTCTAAGCATCCACAAAGGTGGGATGAGAGCCTTCCTCATGTACAACATAGTTATAACAAATCTCTCCATAGCTCACTGGCCACAATCATTTTCAAGTGGATTTGGGTTTTCAACCATTGTGTCTGATTGATGTTTCCATGCCTCATACAATTACACAAACAAAATCCACACATGTATAGTCTAAGGCTGATAAAGAAACCCGATTTATTGAATGCATCCAACACATCCGCCAGCAAGTGCAAGACAACTTTTATAAGTCCAATTCCAAGTACAAGTAGTGACATGATCAACATCGGGTGCCATAGAAGTTTTAGGTGGGCGACAAAGTTAGGTTGCATCTGCATAAAGATTTCCTTACCAGAGCCCATCAAAAGCTCAGGCCACTCTGATATGGGCTTTACAAAATCACCAAGGTTGTGGGAGACAACGCTTTTGATCTCGGCATTCCCCCATTCCTTGGCCTGCACCCAGTATTCAACGTGAACCACCTTCGATCATACTTTCCACCATTACTAGACACATCAGACATTGGAGAATAGCTAACACAGACACAGTTAAACCCAAACTACGTGGAACAAACCACAATTAATAAATCATGGACACACATATCAAGAACACTTTCTAGCATAAGATCCAATTGTGTTAGGTTGTTAAAGATAGCCAACTCTTGCACCAAGGCAAGTGGCTCACCCTGGACCAAGTGCAACAGAAGTTCCCCATCTCATGGAGGCACTCAATACAATGGGAAAATTACTTCCTAAGGGGGAGGATTGATCCAAGTGGATATTGGTGTCCACCCACCCATTCCACTTGGACCCCCACCATTGTTCCTTTTAGTTTCCTTAATTGTAGCAAAAATTATTGTTTTTAGTAGTTCTTCGGGTCCTGAACTTTTAGAGCCATTTTGAGGCCCTAAATGATGTTTTTTTTTTCTTCTTCAGAAAACGAGAAAGCCCATCATTCTTAACAATAATTTATTGTTTTAAGTTTTAGTCCTCGGATAGATCTTTCTAACGAGGTATCATATGCTTCAAACGAAGATCGTATGCCAAAGTTACGACACCCAGAAGTTGATGTACCAATTTACCCAAATGGGGCCCACAAACTTTTGGCTCTTCATCTCCTAGGGTTAGGTTTTGGGATGTTTAGGTTTTTTCATTATTTCTCAATAATAAATAGGTCTTCGAGTCTCATTGTAACATAGTTTAGAAGGCATGTAGCCGCCACATCTCTTCTCAAAGATAAGCTACCATTGCCTGATCTAATTTATTTCCATTCTGCATCTAAAAAAACTATGTACTTTGTTATTAATGTATTGAAGTTATGTTTTTGTTGTATCTATGTGTTTTTGTTTATATCTATATTTCATTTCGTTCCTTCGTAAACTTGGATCAATAAGTGTTCCATTAAATGAAACAATGCATGCTGAATGGAATTTTAATTCTATTTTAGGGCCCATTAGCTTTGGACATGAGGTTTCCCTCATCCACGATAAAGTTAGAGTACAATCATAGACATGTCACTTGGATAGACTTGAACCTAGGTAGGGTAATTTTAGCTTCCCACTTTCATTGACCACACAAGAATCACATCATTGATGATTTTTAACCATTTTCTTAATTGATTTTAAATAGAAATATCCAGTGGATGAACTATGGCCTGTCGCCTTTTTACGCCATTAGAATACAATCCATTCCACTCTTAAGCTCTTAAGTGAGAATGAGATTGTTGGTACCTTGCCAACTCAATAACATGCAGATCATGAAGAGAGCATTTTATCAATGAGATTTGAACTCAAGTGGCTAAGATAACATTCCTCCTTTCAATCAGTTAGACCTAATTGATTAATGAAACTATGACTTATTGCCTTACCTTGGATTTTTTTCAATTTGCATCTTAGTATTCCCAAATTGCATCTTTATATGTTATCCATTTTCCAAAATATATTTTAGGTAGAATTGACTAATCCTAAAACAATAACATGAGAGCTTTCACAAACCATTTATGCATTGCATGCTCTCCTCCAAGTGATTCCTCTTAGAAGCAAAACATAAATAGTTATTTAATAAAATGAAACTTGTTTCTTTACTAATTTTTAATATCCTACATTATTAATGAGGTATAGTTCGTGATAATGTAAAAATCCCATCATATCAAGATTGTGTACAAAGATGCTTTTTACAACTAAATATGACGGTGAGTGTCGTGATTGATTGAATGCATTGCAAATTTTGCATTGCCTAAAATTAGGAAAATAAACAATGGCTATGTTTGGCATGATGTCTAGTTCATAACAACAACATGCAAGTCCCAACATTGATAACTATTCTAATGGGGGTGTTTCATAAAAACATTAATCCTTATTTTAATGGAGGTGTCCTACTCATACAATGGAGTTACATTGATTGTCCCTCTAATGAGAGTGTTTAACAAGAAAAATAATCCTTATTCTAATGGAGGTGTTGTACTCTCATAATCATTTATTGATTACATAATGAATATATGTTCCTTTTAGCCCCCCTCCTCTTATAAGAGACATGTAAATACTAAACAATGAAAAAATTGGAAAATAAATAGTAGACTTCATCCTCAAAAACATAACCATTTCTCAATAAATATGGCACAATATTTTGATGCCTTCCACCAAAAAAAAAAATAGAAAATATATGTGTGTGTGCACGCACGCTTTATTTCCAATTTACTCTTTCCATCCTCTAAAACATGGTGATTCCTAGGTTAACAGCTATAATGTTTGCATTGTTCTAAAAAAAATATTATTTTTCTTCCCTGCATTTTTTAAATATTCTTTACAAATATTGTTTGAGATGTTTTAAATATTAGTATTTTCCAAGTGTGTCATATTAACTTTATAATTCTTAAATATTTATATCAAAAAACACTAATCTTATCACACTTTCATTAACTTTCAAAATTCTTATATATTTATTAGAATTTTTTTTTTTTTTGCATAATCAGTTATTGTTTGTATTCCAAAAAGGAAGATTGAGGAGGCTAAGCTCCTGTGTTACAAGGCATTATGCCTGGGAAGCAAAGTAAGGAAATATTACAGGGAAGACAAAATTCCTCTTTGCTTATGTCATTCTTGACTTTTGGAAAACCTGAACAAGTATAGATTCTAATAAACTGAAACAATAAGAAACAGAATTTGCACGACATGCTTAGTCTATGTTTATATGACTGGTTTGGTGGGTTGTCGATTCTTCAAGATTGCCTTCAGCTTCTGCGTTCCTTAGATTTGAAGAGCTGGTGCTGGGAGCGTTACTTTTTTCCATGATGAACTTCAGAATGTCGATGGACTCTTGGACATCACTACATCTGTTTGAGAGGTCATTGAACTGCTCCTGAAGGGAAGAAACTATGTGGAGAAAGAGATTGAGGTCGGCCTCATGCTTCTCCTTAGTGATCTGGGCATGGGTGTCGATTTTGGTGTCCAAAATCTTCTGATGAGCACGTATTTGTTCCAATTCTGCTTGCAGATTAGCACAGTGAAGGCAGTCTTCATTTCTCGCCATTGCATATGGCCAGTCTGAGTTCGCCATGCGCTGTGAGATCAAAGTGCTGCAAGATTTTTGAACCAACGTGCCTGGGAAGAAGAAACTTAGAGGAGGAAGGATAGTATAGAGGGAAGGGGAACAAAGGCTCACACTTGAAGAACGACTGAGAGCAAAGGAAAGATAGTGTGAATGCAGCGAGGGAGAAGAGGAGATGTGATACTGAGCGAAGGAGAGTGCGGTTATGAAGGTGGGCTCTGATGAGGGGGTAAGGGAGAATGAGGTGGAGGTCATGGGAAAAATGCGAGGAGGATCACGGGAGAGCAATGAGCGGAACAGAGCAACATGGGTGATGGGACAGAAAGGAGATAGGTGGATCGTTTCCAGAGATTTGGTGGTAAAATCATCATGATGGTGAATATCAATGTGAATTTTAGCAGCGACCAGAATCTGATTCTGCTTGAGGACGTTGCGAGTGTCAGTGAAAATTGATTTGCTGCGAGCCATTCTGAGAATTGATTTGTTTCTGATCATGGCAAATAATGTTGGGATTCGATGGAGTTTTATGGAAGATTGCCTATGGATCTGGTGCAAGCTTTATTGGCACAAGTGTCGGCCTCCATATTGAAGGATCGAACGACATGGAAGACACGAATATCTATCATTTGCTGTGAGAGAGCTTGACACCGATTGATAGTTTGTTGCAGGAGCACATTAGAGGCACTTCGGTTGTGAACCATTATATTTATGATGGCGGCCGAGTCTCCAAGGACCATTGCAGTGTTTATGCCAAGTTTTCGAAGTTGGATGAGCCCTTGGTATAGCATGAGAGCTTCAGCCCTGTTGTTGGAGAGGGGGATTAACCCCAATTCATAAGTCATTTGATATCTCCGTTGGCATTGTAAATGATTCCACAAGCCCCTGTTGTTTCGGGATTAGATTTGGAGGCCCCATCAAAGAAGAGATAGTGGGTGTTGTTATTTCTGAGCCAAGTGAAAAACTCCTCATCTTTCAATCTTATTTTCCAACTGTGATTAGAGTTGCTGAACTGGCTGCTAAAGTTACTCTCGCTTTGGTTGTTGTTACTTTTATCCAACAAATACCCTATGAAATTCCTTTCTTCAACACAAAGGTCAGCGATGTCAATTTTCTTATGACTCTTGACTGAGATGGTTTCCAAAGTAAGGCTCCTTGCCTTGTTACATAATTTCCTTGTGTTGGTTTCTTTGTCTTTGAAGACCATGTGGTTTCTTGCCAACCATATGTTCCAAAGAAGAGAATATGGAAGAGCATCCCAAACTCTTTTAGCAATATTGTTCTTCTTTCATTGCCACGGATAGTTCTTCTTCCAAAGATGCATAACTTCAACAATGGAGTTTTGGGGGTTCCAGGGGAGATGGGTGTTAAAAGAGATTTCTTTCCAATAGGCAGTGTCAAAGGGGCAAGCGATGAAGAGATGCTAGATGGTTTCTTCAGATGCTTAGCAGTTTGGGCAACGGGAAGGACCAATTATGCCTTGTTTTTGCAAGTTGTCAGAAGTGAGTACTTTCCCCTTTAGGACGACCCAAATGAGGAATTTTATTTTTGGAATGCTCTCAGAATTCCAGATGATTTTCCAATGTGGCCAAATGGGCATATTACAGATATGCTGGTGGGCAGCTTTGATTGTGTAATTGGAACCTGAAGGATCCCAACGGAAGCCATCGATGCCATTTTTTTAATTAGAGCTATGCTATGAAGGTGGGCTTGAAGATTAGCAAAACTTGCTACGAGGTCTATGGGTATGGCTGGAAAGGTCCATCCTATCCAAATCTAGGATTGGGTATCCCACTGAGATATCTAGTCCAAGTAATGAAGCCCTATGTTGTCAAAGAAGGTGAGAATTTGATCAGTTCCAGGTTTGTTGTTGATGGGTTGTTGTCCCATTATTTTGTCTGCTCTGATTTTGATGTTGGTGCCACCCTTGGGGGCTTTGGAAATGTTATGGGTGAGAAGGGGGATTGATCTCTTGCACAACCTCCAGATTTTAGAGCAAACTCTGTTAGGGATATCGTAATCCAAGAGGTGTTGTCTTGGATAGTTTAGATATTTGGCTTCTAACACACTTTTCCACCAAGCAGATTGGCCGCCAATGAATCTCCAAACAATCTTGCCACCAAAAGCCAGATTTATGAGTTTGGGAGATCTGATTCCTCAGCCTCCATGATCCTGGGTTTGAATGACCTGCTTCCAATTTATAATATTGTACTTCTTTTTTTCATTTCCCCCCCCCCTGCCAAAGAAAATGACAGAGGATGACTTCCATTTTGTGATGAAAATTAGCAGGCTTGCAGTAGCGTGAATTGGTATAAGGGAAAAGAAGAAAGACCTGTTTTCAGGAGTACTAGGTGGCCTGCTAGATTGAGCCAAGTGGAACCCCATTGCTGCACTTTCCTTTTCATTTTATCTATGATAGTATCCCAAACTTCAGCTTTTAGAGGACTAGCGCTCACTGGCATGCCCAGATAAGTGAAATGCCCCCAGTCTAATTTGCAAGGGACCCCAAAAGTGTTGGCGATGTTATGAAGGACTTGAGAAGAAGTGTTCCAACCATAGATGCAACTTTTGAGATTATTAGCCATACCTCCTGAGTAACTCATGTATTTGTCTAAGAAGGCTTTGAAATAGCAGGCTATTATATTGGAGGCTCCTCCCATTAACAATGTATCGTCAGCAAATTGAGATTGGTTTATGTTTTTAACTCCATTCCCAAATTTAATACCTGTGATAAGACCGACACGCTGATTGTAGTCCAAGGCTTTACCTCAGGACTCAGCCATCAAGATGAACAGGTAAGGAGAAAGGGGACAGCCTTGTCTTAGCCCTTGATAGGATTGGAAGGATGGCCCAAGTCTACCATTAACAAGAGGAGAGATCCAAGGACCTGAAATGCAAGCTTTGACGAGATCAACGAAGGGCACAACAAATTCCATTTTCTTTAGAACAACAAGGAGGAATGAGTGTCTAACTCTATCGAAGGCATTGGCTAGGTCCAATTTTAGAATGAAACCTTTTTCCCTTCTAGATTGGCTGGAATGAATAGCTTCTTGAACAAGTAGAATTGAGTCAGAAATTTGCCTATTAGCCAAGAAGCCTCCTTGATTTTCAAAGATGAGCGAGGGGAGGAGAGGTTTAAGATGAGAAGCGAGGATTTTGGTCAGAATTTTGTAAGAAGAATTGCAAAGAGAAATGGGTCGAAATCAGGAGAAGGATGAAGGTCGATTCTCTTTAGGAAGGAGGGCAAGATGGGTGGCATTGGTGAAACCTCCAATTTCACCCATGTGTTGAGTCCATTTTATCATTTTGACCAAATCTTTTTTTTATTATTCCCCAATAAGCCCAGAAGAAACAGATGGGGAAACCATCTGGGCTAGGAGCTTTGTCTGGTTGGAGCATCCAAATAGCTCTTATTATTTCTTCTTCTTCGATCTCCTTGATCAAGTTTTCATTAAATTCCTTGCTGATCTCAATGGGGAGGTGTTGTAGCAGATCTGAGTAATCTTCTACCTCTTTCATTTCTGTTAAAAGAACATTGTAATGATTTGAGGTTGCCTTTCTAATAGCACCTTGAGTGGTTTGGAGGTTGGCTTCAGCATCGATGATGGAGGTAACATTGTTCCTAATTTTCATGACAGTGGCTTGCTTATGAAAGAAAGCAAAATTTTTGTCTCCTCCTTGTAGCCATAGCTGCGTTGATTTTATCCTCCACTTTTGCTCCTCCGCTCTATTGGCACGATATAGCTGGAAGTAGAGATTGCCTTCAAGTGCTTTGTATTCCTGGGAGAGACCTCATTCCTCTGTTATGCTATGAATTTTTTCCAATTTTCTTTTTATCTCAGTTTTGTCCTTCTCAGGTTTCGTGTAGCAGTTTTTTGCCCATTCCTTCAAGGCATATTTGATCCTTTTTAACTTGTTTTCCCATATATACCCCAACGATCCTTCTATGTGATGACACCATGCGCTTTTGATAATCTCTTGGACAGTAGGAATGTTGCTCCATAGTGGGTTGTATTTAAAAGGTATGGGCCTTCAGGGGCAGTGGGCAAGAACAAGAGATGTGGGGTAATGGTCAAATGCTAAGGAGGAGAGGACGATGGCATAAGCAGTGGAGTAAGATAAGAGGAGCATGACATCACCAAAATCTTGTCAAGCCTTTCCATGATGTTACCTTTTCCCAGTCTATGATTATTCCAAGTGAACCTGCTATTTTTTGGAACAACATCCACTAGATCATGATCCTCCATGATGGTATCCAACTGTGATCTGTAGGGGTCATGAGAAAAGCAGCCTCCTCTTTTCTCATTGGAGTGGAGAATGAGATTGAGGTCTCCACCGAGAATAATATTGTTGCTTCCTTCTTCATCTATGTTTGTTTTGAGGGAAGTCCAGCAATGCTCTTTGTCTCTGTAGTGGATTGGTGCATAGATGTTATAGATGATAATCCTTTGGTTATCTGTTAAATTCTCTAGAGAGATTTTAATCTAGTATTGGCTGATTGTATCTGTTATGTGATTCCAAATGTTGTGGCTCCAAAGGGTTGCAATTCCCCCGAAGGCACCCCTTGATTCTCTTATGCATCCATTATACTGCTTTAGCTGACCAATGATTCCTTTCATTTATTGGTGTCTTTGTTTTGTTTCTTGTAGCAATAGGATTTTTGGCTTCTCATGTATTATTAGATCTTTTAGGGCAACTATTTTGGACGGGTGCCCTAGTCCCCTGCTATTCCAGGATAGAACTTTCATCATTGAGTGTGAGGGGTACAGAGCGTTGCTCACCCTCCTTGCTCCTTGTGCACTACTTCTTTATTGTTTTGCCCCAAAATGTAAGTTTCTATGGGGTTCTGAGTACCCATGGCAATATCCTTTTGAGCATTTTCATCTCTCTATTGCTTTGAAGACTTCCTTCCTGGCCCTTATTTTTTTTTGTGTCCATAGTTACACCGTGCTCTTTAGAAGAACTCCTAGTAGATCTAGAAGAGGGAGGATTGTGGGAAAAATAGGAAGAGATAAGCAGGGGGGTGGGTTTAGTGGCATCAGCTTGGGACATGGAAGGGGGGTTGTCTTTAGGGGGGGAGATGGCGGAAAAAGGATTGGATGAAGTAGGGGGAGGGAGAGGATGGGCTAGGGAGGGGGTGGAAGAGTTAAGGAGAGATGAGGTGGAGGGGATGGTTACATTAGTTTTCAGAGGGGCAACTTCAGGGTTTGCCTTGGGGTTGGGGCAGTGTTCTTTTTCTTGACCATTTCCCATTGCTCATCTTGTGAAACATTTTCAACATCAACAACTTTAGAGCAGCAATTGGCAAAATGGCCATAGTCGTGACATACCTTGCATTTAAACAGGATCTTCTCGTAGTCTAATTGTTGGATGTGCGTCCAGTCGTCCACTTTGATTTTGATGACCTCAGGAAGGCCTTTGCTTAGATCAACCTCAACACATATGCGGGCATAGGCTTGTATGTTATCTTTTGGCTCACTGTGGTCAATAAATCTTCCAACAGCATTCCCGATGGCTCGACCCGATTCATCTCCCCAACAGTGGAGAGGAAGGTGAGGGAGCCGAACCCAGACTGGGACTGCACTAGGGACATCCAATTCGGGGTCGAAATCTGGAGTCCATTTTTTGAGGTATAAGCCTCTGGAGTCCATGAAATATGGTCTATTTCTAAAGATTAGATCCTTGTCTTCTCTTGATTCAAAATGGAAGGTGAAATATCCTTTCCTGCAGAAGCAGATGGAGATTTTGCCTTGTATTTTATCAGACCAATTTCGTTCAACCCATCTTTGCATTGTCTTCGGAGAGGGCCAAAGACCAGTGAATTGTCCGATAAGACCTCGTTCTGCGAATGAAAGAGCTGCCATGTGAGGAAGTGTTGGAGGAAGGATTACCTCTTGCAAAACATCTAGCTTCTTTACAAACTTAGAGATTGTTGGGCGAGGGCGTTGTGGGGGCAAGGATTTCACTAGGGCGGAGAAGGCCTGCGGGGCGACAGCCGCCTCCGGGGTTGCATCCGGAGGGGCCATGGCTAAGGGCCGAAGGCCGAAAGAGCTCAGCAGCGGCGTGACCTTGGAGGGTGAATGCAGAGCGCGTCAGATGTCACAGTTGAGTAGTTTATATTTATTAGAAAATATTAAACACAATCAATTTCCATTAAAAAAATTTGTTGGCTTGACCCGCAAGAGATTTTAACTTTGAATCTTATGGTTTACATGATACTTCATAATGTGGCAATCACCATTTTAGTTGCACCTTATGGGCTTAAAATGAATTTCCACAATATTAAAATGCATTCAATTATAATTTTTCTTTCAAACATTTTTATATATACTTCTGAAATTTTAAAGAAAAAAAAAACAAAAAAAAAACGTTCAGATTGAAAAATCAAATTCAAACATTATGTACTTTGCACATTGACTTTAAATTAATACAAACATTCCAAATTAAATTCCTTTAAGACAAAGGAAAAAAACACATTAAAAAACAATTCCCTAACAACGTCCATAAGTCCTAATAAACATACTACTCTTTTTAATGTGTTTCAAAAGTCCATAATAATAATAGTAGTAATAGTTGCATAGCAGCATAGTCTATGACTCTTTGAGTGGGGTTTGTGTTTTGTCGTTATTTGAGAATGCTTTGTTTCCACAAGTCGCACCTTCACATTGCTTACAATGAAAGTTTTTTTTGTTTAACATATATTAATGTTATCACAATTATCGTGAACCGCTAAAGACATAGAAAATTAAGTAGCTATATTAAATAAAGACAAGGAAAACACTTAGCAATATTATATATAAAGAAAGTACATACCCATATATTTAAGTGGCACAAAATTAATATATCAATTTCATGTGGAGGTGTGGAGGAAGTTTTCATTGTGCAGTGTTAAGGTGTGAGCAAGCTTTTGTTGTGTGGAGTGCGAAGGAAGCACAATGAAAGCTTCCTTCGTACTTCCACAGTCCGTGCATTGACATATCACCAAAATAAGCGAAATTAGTACAACACACTATGCATGTGAAACTAACTTTTGTCGTTATTTGAGAATGATTCGTTTCTGCAATCATTTTTGCAAGCTCCACCTTCCAACTATTTTTGTATTTCCGCACCCAGATGTTATAGTAGTTTCCCAAAACTGCCAAATATACAAAAAAATTAAGTAGCTAGATTAAATGGAGACAAGGAAAACACTCAAAAATATTATATATGAAGCAAGTGCATACCCAGAAAGTTAAGTGGAAAAAAATAAATATATCAATTTCATCCATATGTGTGGAGGAAGCTCTCATTGTGTGGAGTGCAAAGGAAGCATAATGAAATCTTCCTCCGCGCTTCCACAACCCACGGAATGACAGATGGCAGTATGTTGTCACTACGATAACACCCTCCAAATTTTTTCTCACACATGAATTTTGGAGTGTACTAAGGATCTTACGATCTTTCCCTCTATGGTTACTCCTTGGTCATTTGATAATTTTAAAAGTGTTTATATTTTCTTCCTCATTTCAAACTGTCAAGTCACTTGCACATACATGCTCAGTCTTCGATGAGTTCATGAGAACACTTCCTTTATGCAATATTGGACAAGCATAGCATCGTTCATCAAGATAGTGCTTATGTGATGTTCAATTTATGTTGACAGTTAGTGCACACTTTTATTGACAGTCCCCCTCACTTTGTTGTGTTTGTACTTCTATTTTGGTGAGTTTTCTCAATTGTCGTCTTTTGCGCATTTTTGCTTTCACAAGTTTCACTTTCACATCCGCGGTTATCGTTTTGACTTGATTTTACTTTAATAAGCATTGTTTTCATGTTACATTCACTCTATTATGTGTCACTTTTAAGGTTGTCCCTATTTTGCAAGTGTCATCTTCATGCTTTCCCCCTGTCGCAAGTGTCGCTTTTGTGTTTTCACTCTTGTATGTCTCACAACTTTGCACATCAACAAAGTTAGATTTATTGCACGTTTCTACATTAGACAGTCTTACGTATCATTGGAACATGTTCCAAACACAATCCTATAACTTAGCGCACCTTTTGGTCATATTCGCCACAATTGTCGTAACTTGGTTTATAAGTGTTGTAATATGTTGTTTCAACTGTCGCACTTAGAAATAAGTGTCGCTTTGTTGTTGTTTTAGGGTGTGACTATTGTTCATGAGTCTTGTACATTCCATTGGATTTTATTTATGGCATTTATGTATGTGACTTATGTTTGAGTTGTGTTAGGATGCATTTCTTTCTCCTACTTTGTTGGTCCCACACTTAGCCATTGTGAGAGTTCTTCTTGGTCCCTCAGCCCAGTGCAAGTTATAAAGGCATTAATATCTTATTAGGTAATCATATTATTAGGTGATAAGAACAAATTATTCATGAACCTCATTGACGTATCATTCCTCCCATACTTCTGCACTATCTTTTCTAAGGTATCCTCTCTCTCACAGTGCATTAGTATTCCTAATGATAAGTCACCTAACCTTGTGCTACCTCCCTCAGTGAAAAGTGCATTCTAGATGAACAAGTAGCCACTGTAGGAGAAAATTGCACCCTCCCAAGCTGACTTCAAAACAATGAAGCGCACTTCAAACCAGTTAGTGGAAAAGCGCACTTCAAAAGAACAAGGACCTTTTCTCCTCTAAAAAGTGCACTCTAGACAAACAATGACCTTCCTGCTTTCAAAAGTGAACTCTGAAAGCCTGAGCACACTTATAAATAATGATCACACTTAGGAACTATGAGCATACTCCTCCGACTTAAAGAACTATGCCCTCCTTGAACGCATGGCGCACTCACGAAGCATGAAGCTTCATTCTTCTCTTAGAGAGCATGTCACACTCATGAAGCCTTAGAGCGCATGGCACAACCATAAATCACAAAGCTTCATCCTTCCTTTAGAGTGGATGGCACAATCATGAAGAATGAAGACTCCATTTGAGCACACTCCTTGAGCACGAAGAACTGTGCCCTCTTTGAGCACCTAAGAACGCCCTAAAGGTTTGAGTGTTTCTCCTTCATCTCTTCGACATGCTCCCTTGCGATTTCTTAGTCTCTTTGAACACATGAGTGCACCTTGAAGGCCTGTAGCCTCACTCCTTTGTCTCTTCGGAGTATGCCCTTGTGCCTTCTTAATGTCTTTAAGCACATGAGCGTACCTTGAAGGCTTGAAGTCATGAAGCCTCACTCCTTCGTCTCTTCAAAGTATGCCCCTATGTCCTTGAGCTCTCTATTTCTCTCGCTTGAGCACACAAACACACCTTGGAGGCCTCTTGTGAGCCTTGATGAGTTTGACTACGCCCTCCTACTAAAGATTTCTTCTTTTAGCCCTTTCACATGCCTATTATGAGCAAATAATTCCATGAGCTAGGTAATGATAGAATATATGTTTTTAAGACTAATTTTTTATTTGTCATGGGTGGTTTTCATTGGTAGTAGTACCTTCATAGCATGACAAGGTGATGCTCAAGAACAGATAGCAAGGAGAAATAATAAAGAAACACCTACAAAGAATAAGAACAAAAGAACAATCATGAAGACATGAAGCAGATCATGGACCAAGACAGAAAGAAGACATTGCATGATGACTCAGAGGATTCTGATAGTGATAAAAGAGCCTTTAGAGGGTGAAGATAAGTAATAAAGTAGATCTTCCATGAAGATAAATCATAGATCAGATTTATCATCAAGAATGAAAGAGGAAGCAACAAGGAAGACAACTCGACATTTCCACCTCATCATGAAGTCTATGTCATCATGGTCAAATTATAACATGTACAAGTATCATCATAATAGTTAATATGTCTCCATGTGTCTTGCCACATCATGTGAGATGTAATGATGTATTCTCAATAAAGGACAAAATTTAATGTGTGGAAGTCCAATATGGACAAAGATTGTATAGAATTCCAAAAGTCATCTAGAAGTTAAAGATTTGTTTAGAATTCCAAAGGACACACTAGAAGTTCAAGAGTCTTTAGGGTAATCCAAGAGTCATGAGGGTATCAAAGGTCATTCCTGATGTTATAAAAGCAACCTCATAACTCAAGCAAGGGGCTTTTGGAGGCTTAATCTTTAGAGATTTAGTCTTGGCTTCTCTACTTGGCATGGGATAGAAAAATATTCTTTGGAGAAGCAAGAAGTGACTGAATGTTCCACTATTGGAACTAGTGTCTCATCATTGTAACTATGTACCTGGATATTTCACCTTGTAATTGAATTAAATGAGCTGACACATATTCATGCATGTATCCCAAATGTTTTAGGACTATAATTATGATGATTACAATATATGTTGTTTTCATATGTACTGGAGAAATTCAACTATTTCGGTGGATTTGGCACTTATCCTATTGAATGCGTGTTGTATTTGCTTTACAATCATTATGTGAAAGTTCGCTAATGAATATTTTTATACTCTCGTGTGTCTCTCTTAGGTTAGTACTATTACTTCCTTCTAGAGGCTCACTTTTTGTCTACCTCTCGTGAACATCTCCTTTTACTCATTATAGTCGATGTTTCACAATGTAAACTTACTTTCTTGTTCAAGGGTTATGTATATAATCTCTTATGTTATTCATTGAAACCAAGGCGAACCTTACCGTCACGGTGGCCGGGTGGATACTCTAGATGGGGCTCCTACTCCAAACGTTGTGAGGTCTAATTGGGACTTCACATTCAAGAGACCTCCTTCATGTTGGCAATATCCAACATTATCAACACAATAGGCACGTGAGACTTAGTTTTTAGCCCAAAGTCACAGTGGCCTAACAAAATCCATAAGATGATGAACTTTATGTCATTTAACCGAAGAATTAGTGTGGGTGTTTATCCAATTAACACATGTCACTCTTGCAGAGGCTAAATGCAAGCATGTTATCCATATCATTTCTACACGTCAACAACTAAAACATCTCACCATATATGAGTAAAATCAAGTATTACTAAGAAAAGTAATGTTTGTCATTCCATAATGAAACATTAGTGTTAATCATTGCAGTTAGAACATTAATTGTATTTTAACTACATATTATATCACAAAAGCTTTGTAATGACAATAGGTAATGTGCAAATTATTGAAAACATTTAGTACCAAAACATGCGAGAAAGGATAATTGTGCAGGGAAAGTTATGTCGAGATGAAAGTATTTGTGAAGGTGCAGGAACTTGCAGTGATGGATATTGACTACGATGTAAACGAATCCACACTCAACATTAAAAAATTAATTAAGGCCTAGTCGTATTATTAATATCTATTAAGTGAATTAACACACAGTCAGGGCATCACTTGAGTGCTTAATAGCATTTATGTAATGATTTCTGGTTGTAAACAAATCAAGAAAATTACCTATCCATATTATAAAATAGTCTTTTTGGCATTTATTCAATGAATTGAAACGGTGTGCGGACCCCTTTGCACACTTATTTTGCATATTGCCTCATATAGCATCAATGTTTTGGCCAACAACTAAAAAAAAGAAGTAATTAAGACTTTATCTTACGATTAACAAAACTTTCGTTGTCACTAAGGTGAATCGATATGTAATCAGTAAATTGTTCAAGTGCTTAATAGCATATTAAAATAACAATTAAGGCTTAATCCTATGATTAACAAAAGCCCCCTTGTCGATAAACCTAAGCATTTATTTAGTGAATCGACATGTGATCAGGGCATCATTCCAATGCTTAATAGCATTTACTCTAACATATTATGTAATGATTATTGCTTGTTAACAAATCAACTAGAAGATCATATCCATCGATATCATAAATAGTATTTTGGACATTTAATTTGTGAATTGACATATAATCAAGACATGGTTCGAGTGCTTAATAATATTTATTAGTTGTAAACAAATCGCGAAGGTCTACATGGCTCCAGAACCAATATTTGTTCTAACAGATTGGAAGGATGTGCGGAAGAGGGTTATTTGCACCAATCTCTTTGTTTCCTCATTTCTACAGCTTTGCATATGTTACCCCTCCACAATGTGGATTAGCGGATATTAAAAAACTTAAATAAGGCTTAATCATATGACTAACAGATATATTTTAAAAAATTAATGGGAATATTATCAAAATCATAAGCGTTTGTAGCATATTAATGTAAAATCATCATATATTTAGAGCTTATGTGAAAAAAACAAAAACAAAAACAAAAACAAAAACAAAAACAAAACAAAACAAACAAACAAACAAAAACAAAACAAAAACAATTGAATTTTGCTAGTAGTTCTTGTTTCTTGGTTCTTGTTGTTTGTGCTATAGATTACCCATGAGACACAAGGAAGAAACATTGCAATCACGAATAAAATAACCTTATGGCATTATGGAATCGATAACTTGTCCACATGTTATGTTATTTTCCCCGTAGTTTTACTTGTATTAATTAATTTCCTAAAGTTGCATCAAAACTGCAATGGAAGCTTCCTCTATAGCTCCACACTCTGCTCAAAGAACTAGATTATTATAATTATTACATTAATGATATAATATTACATTGTTCAATTGCTTAATAACAGTTACTCTGACACATTGTGTAATGATTACTCATTGTAAACATATCAAGAAGATCGTATCTATCGATATTATAAAATAGTCTTTCCAGCGTTCATTCAGAAAATTGACGCATAATTAGCACATTGTTCGACTACTTAGTAGCATTTACTTCTTGTAAACAAGTCAAGAAGATACACAGGGCTTCACAACCAGTATCTGCTATTGTCTCATTTGCCAACAACGCTTTGGAGAAGTCTTACATAGATTCAATCAACATCCTGTGATATGGATTAGCAGATATAAAATAAATTAATTAAGACTTAATTTTACGATTAATAGAAGTTTCGTTTCCGATAAATGTAAATATGTTCGAGATTTACAAAGGCTCCCTTCTCGGTAAATGTAAGCATTTATTCGGTGAATCGATGTGCAACCAAGACATCGTTGCAATGCTTGATAACAACTCTAAAGCATGGTGTAATGATTATAGCTTGTTAATAGATCAAGGATATTTTATCCATCGATATAATAAAATAATCTTTAATGATTGTAAACAAATAAAGAAGGCCTACATTGCTTCACAACCACTATCTGTTGTAGTAAACTAGAAGGATGTGTCAAAGAGGGATATATGTGGCATAACCTTTGTTCCCTTATTTATACACCTCTGCATACGTTACCCCCCACACACATCAACTTCCCGTAGTGCGGATTAGCATATATTAAAAACTTAATTATGGCTTAATTCTATGATTAACATATATATTTTCATATATAATGTTTAGTTAGGTTATATACATATGAAGAGATGTTTCTGAAGCAATGTAACCATGGCGATCACTTCAAGAACATTGCCTTAAAAGCCATGTGGGTATATTTCTATTTGCTACACCGGTTGCTTAGACAGAACCACATTTAATTTAATAAAGCATTAACTGTAATTCATCCAAATTTAATGAATTATGGCCTTTGTTGTTATTGCATGTAATCTAGTTACTGTTTACTAATTTTTCTATTTCTATTTATGTCAATATTGAAATTTGCAATGATTATAGAAATATAATAATAATGAATTAATTGTGCGTTTGTCGTTGCAATTGTTTCGATAAGTATTGAAAGAAATGCAACTCGCGCAACATGTACACTTATCATGCATATTCAGTCTTGGAAGTAGAAAAATAATAAAATAAATTCGAATCTATTATTGCAAACATTCGTTAAATTAGGTAAATATTTTAAACTTAGAAAAATATTTTTTGAATTACGAAAAGATGGGGAAATAAGTTTTTACACTAGGAGTAGGGCAACGACTATTAAAAACATAATTAAGGCTTAATCCTATGATTGACAAACATATTTTTAGATCTTAGTAGTAAATATTATCGAAATCATAAGCGTTTATAGCAAATTTATGGTAAAATAATTATATATTTAGAGCTTATGCTAATAAAATCCCATTGAATTTTGTTAATGGTTCTTGTTTCTTGGTTCTTATTTTTTCGTGTTACAAAGTTGCCGCATTGTTACCTTATTTACAGTAAGCAGAACTTATAGTAAGTTTCTCTCGCTTAAACGTTGTCCAAGTCATAATGAATGAAGGAACATAGACCAATGAAACATGACCCTTGTTCATAATCTAGAAGTGAAATGGAAGATGGAGTTTAAGTATTATTATTTCAGCGTTGCAGAAATCAACATGGCACAATATACATCACTGATTAAACCCATAATGACATCAAAGGCCAAAGTTCCGTACACAGGAACGAATGAAACAACAAATTCAATGGACATCTCTGAGAAACTCATAGCTTATAGATGTAGTCTTTATGGCAAGAAAATTTATAGTACTCGAAAAAAGTTTTGAGGAGATGGCCGCAGGAGCTAGGGTTTGGTCGCAGGGGCTGGAGTCTGGGCCGCAGCCAACAAGGCTGAGGGCCTAAGGCACTGCGGACAACGGCCTAGATCTGGGTGATGGAGACTAGCACGTACGACGAAGGACAACGATAGCTTTTGGGGAAGCAGGCGGCAGCTCGAGGCATATGACGAGGACACCTGACGGGTAACAGAAAGGCAGTCTTGGAATGTGGGTGCATATGCCCTTCATTGTTTATGATAACAGGAGAATGTTTCTGTTTCCGGTTGTTAATGTGTTGGTGCCATCTCCAGTTTACTCGAGGTCCTACACTAAAATCGTAGGCGAGAACGGACCGTTTGCGGTTTCCTGTGATACCCTGCTGCAGATTCTTAACCATGGTCAAACCTAGAGAAGTCGTTGATCTTGATCCCAAGCTGGAAGACATTTTGTCGGTATGGGGGAAGGAGTTAACTACTCAGAACATTGAAAGGTTTTTTTGGTCAGTTGGCCGCCATGCGAACAAGAAATATGCATCAGAAGGGTCGTGGAGGATTAGGTCAACAAATGGTCTGTTGGAGGAAAGCTTGGGGTTGGCCGATTTGAACAATCAGGGAGCAAGTGGTCCTCAGGAGCTGAGCTTTCAGGAGGAGGGTTTCCATCAGGCCGAATAACTACACGCTTTTCATGTAAGTAATGATAAACCCCTTTCACCTACTCATTTTCTCTCTGGAGGGCTTGAAGATATTGTTCTAAATTATGGGTCGAAACAGGGATATGGAATAGTGCGGGAGGAGGACTAAAATCTGACTTAAGGGCGGTTGAAGTAGAAAATTCACCAACTGTTACCAGGACCATCCTTGTCAAAGGTCTGGTAAACCCTAGTCTGGCTGCTGGGTCGGCTAGCATTGGAGCGGGTGTGGTCTCGGGCCTAAGGAAGGAAGTCTCTGGATCTGATGGTGGAAAGTAGATAGTGGATTTGAGACTCGCAGAAGGACTAGAAAAAGGATCTGGAAGTAAGGTTTTAGCAAACATCACAGTTACAGGAAACCCTACCTTGAACAAGGTCATGCTTGAACAGCAAGAAGAAGTGGCCAATGATGCTACGAATACTCAAGTTAGGGAGGAGGCCTCTGGCAAGAGGAAGACCGGGGAGAAAAGAAAGAAGCAAAAATTCATTAAGAAGAAAGAGTTTGAAGCAAACTTAGTCCTGGGAATGGATGTTCAAATAGAAGAGGCTATAGAGGTGGCCGAATGTACCCTGGTGGGGTGAGCGAGGGGCAAGAAATACGCAGCCCAATTCATCCAAAATTGGGTATGTTAGTGTCAGTCTTTCCAGCCTTCCTCCCGTGATCAAATATACTCTTACAAAGTGATTTTGAAGTGTCGAGGTCAAATTTTGTCGTTTCAGTGAGTCTTCAAGCAAAATTTGGTCACTAGGCACTAGGTCTAGGGTTTGCTTTAACTCCTTCTAGAGTTGCCCAAATGTCAATCTATGTCACCATTCAGCTGAGTCTATCATCATTCATAGGGTTTTGATTATCATCTCAGTGTCTAATGAGTCATCTTACACCTTGTCCATGCTTCAGTTGTGCCTTGGCAAGTTC
>APFE030931062.1:48401-82882 GCA_000404065.3 Pinus taeda | reverse complement strand
AGAACCCCCTGCAGAAACTGTGTCAAATCCCCGCACCCAAAATTGCCACTTCCTCAATTTGCCACCAAAAGCCCAAAATTTTTAAAATCAATCCTTCTAATAAGTTTACTATCCTAATATCAGTGTTACCTTGTTGGTCATCTCCCTTATTGAATATTTTATGAGATAGATCGGAGAGAGCCTTCTCCTGCCCCGTAGGGCTAGCTACGAGGCTAAAAGGTTTGATGTTGCCTTGAGGTTTGCCTTTTTCAGCCTGAGGTGAAATTTCAAGCACTAACAGGTACTATTCTAGTTCTAGTTCTAACAGGCATGATGATCGATATCGTTATCATCCTAATAGGAGGAGTGATAGAGGATACTTGATAAATGAATTTAAGAAAGAAAAGCCACCTAATTTTCATGGAGATATGAAGAAATCGCAGGATGTTGAGGCATGGTTGCTTGGTATGAAGAATTTATTCAGGTTGCATGATTATTTGGAGAACATGAAAGTCAAAGTCGCTACATTCAGTCTCAAAGGTAAAGTAGACTTTTGGTGGGAAGATGTGAAGAATGCCAGAGGTATACATGAGAAGGATTTGACTTGGAATGAGTTTGAGCAGTTATTCAAAAGGAAGTACCTATCAAAAAGATACTTTGATGATAGGGAAAATGAATTCTATGAACTAAAGATGGGATCTATGATCGATGATGAGTACACTAGCAAGTTCTTGGAGTTACTGAGGTATGTGCCTTACCTCAAGGAGGAGAAGGCCAAGATTTAGAGATTCACTAGTGGGTTACCAATGACATTCAAAGATAGGATTAAGTTCAATGAGCTTAGATCATTGGAGGAGGCCACCCAGAAGCTAAATCATTGCTATGAATAATCGAAGCATAGATCTGTGACTAATGCAGACTGGAAAGGCAATGCAAAGAATAAAGGAAAATGGGACAAGAAGTGAGTAAGACCACAAGATTCAGGTAATAAGGAGAATGTCGCACCACCTGAGAGATTCAATACATCTGAGAGAGGACAAGGACATTGATCTGAGGAGAATAACAAGGATGCAGGCTGGAAGCCTATAAAGTGTTGGACTTGTGACAAAGATCATCGCAGGAGAGATTCTATGTAGAATCAAGGTGATAGACCTCAGATATATAGTGCATAGGATGCACAGAATATTGGGGATGTTGGTCAGAGCGTTCCTCATATTTATGTAGCATTGGATAAAAAACATGCATACCATCAAGCATCTATCATTGAGATGGACAGTAAGATTTGTGATCAAGTTATTTCTATTTTGATTGACCCTAGATCTAATTATAGCTATGTTAGTCCTGACTTGGTGGATAAGTGTGGTTTGAGTAAGGAATTGCACATAGAAGATTAGATAGTGCAGTTGGCTATAGGTACAAAGAAGCTAGTTCATCATTGGGTAAGAGCTTGTGCATTTCATTTGAATGGTATGCCTATCAAATCACATTTGAATATATTACCATTAAGATCATACAATATGTTGTTGGGCATGGATTAGTTGTATATTCATAGAACCAAGGTGGATTTTTAGAACAAAGATATTGAGGGCTTAGATGACAATGGGGAACCAAGAGTCTTTCAAGGAAAGAAGAAAGCCACATCAATTTGGATGGTGATAGCTATGCAAGAAAAGCACAGTCACATAAAATGGTGTGTGCTATTTGTAGTACATATTTCTAGTGATAAAGGTAAAGAAGTCGAGTATGCAGATGTTTTGAGCAGGTATCCAACTCTACAGTTGTTCAAGGATGTATTTCCTGAGGATATTTCAGAGTTTCCACCTCACAAGGAGGTAATGTTTTCCATTGAGTTGGTGCTAGGGGAAACTTTGGCATCAAAAGAACCTTACAAGATGAGGACACCTGAGTTGGTGGATTTGAAGCTAAAGTTGAAGGAAATGTTGGAAAAGGGGTACATTAGGCCAAGTGTATCACCATGGGGTGCATCGGTATTGTTTGTGAAGAAGAAATATGGCACTCTTATATTATGCATTGACTACAGGTAGTTGAACAAAGTTTCCATCAAGAACAAGTTTCTGTTACTGAGGATTGATGACTTGTTCGATCAATTGAAGGGAGAATCAATGTTCTCGAAGATTGATTTGAGATCCAGATATCACTAGGTACACATCAAAGAGGAGGAAATTTACAAGACAAGTTTCCAGACCATGTATGGGCATTATGAGTTTGTTGTAGTTCCATTTCGCTTAATTAATTCTCCAGCTACATTTATGTGCTCGATGAATAGTGTGTTGTGTCTTTATTTGGATAAGTTTGTTATTGTGTTCATTGACGACATATTGGTATATTCTAAAATTGAGGGAGAGAATGTCGAGAATTTAGCAGTAGTGTTGTGGATGTTGAGAGAGCATCAGTTGTATGCTAATCTCAACAAGTATAGCTTCTTTCAGACTGAGGTACATTACTTGGGACATGTTGTTTCCAAGGAGGGCATTGTAGTACATCTAGAAAAGATAAGATCCATCACAGACTAGGTCACTCCTAACAATGTAGATGATGTGAGATATTTCAATGGGTTGGCAGGCTATTACAGGAGGTTCATCAGGAACTTCTCACATATTTCTTATCCTATTACATCATTGCAGAGAAAAGGTAAGAAGTTCGAATGGAGAAAGGAGTGTGAGGCTAGTTTTGAGTAGCTTAAGTAGTTGTTGACACATGCACCAGTGTTAAAGATTGTAGATCCAAACAAAGAGTTTGTAGTATGCATAGATGCTTGCAAGAAAGGACTTGGTGGAGTCCTTATGTATAGATGGTATGCTATGAGTTGTGAAAACTTAATGAACATGAGCAGAACTACCCCACACATTATCTTGAGTTGGAAGCGATCATACATGCATTGAAGATGTGGAGACACTACATTTTGGGTAGGATATTTGTGTTGATGAGTGATCACAGTGGGTTATGATATATATTTGACCAATCGAACCTGAATGGGAGGTAGGCTCGATGGTTGGCCATGATCAGTGAATTTGATTTTGAGATTAGATATATCAAAGGTAAAGAGCAGAGAGTGGAAAATGCTCTTAACGGGTGGATACATATAAATCACTTAGCATCTATGAGCTCCTATGGGACAGAATTAAAGGATAATATCTTGCAGGCAGGTCATCAGGATGTCAGATATATGGAGATTATGCATAGGTTGCAACGTAGTTTGGATACAAGTACAAGTACAAGTATAGGTATATGTGTAGGTGCACAGGATGTGGACTATTTCCTTACAACAAATGAATTGGTTAGGTTTAGAGACATATATATGTGCCAGATAGCAGTGAGCTCAAGAAGGTGATCTTGAGGGAGTTTCATGTGAAACCAAGTTCAGGTCACCTAGGTTATCAAAATACATTGACTGTAGTAAATAAGTTTTATTATTGGTCGAATCTGAAGAGGGATGTAGCAAATTTTATGGCTAGGTGTTTTGATTGTCATCATGTGAAGGCAGAGTGTAAAAATTCAGGTTGACTGTTATAGCTGATTTCGATTCCAGAGCTGAAATGGGAAGTCATTTCCTTGGACTTGGTCACAAGTTTTCTGAGGATAATGAGATAGCACAATTCCATCATGGTTATTGTGGATAGGTTGACAAAGGTTATGCACTTCATTCCAGCGATGTTTACATTCTCAGCCAGCGATGTAGCACATGTTTTCATCAGAGATGTGGTCAAATTGCATGGTTTTCCAAAGAATATTATGTCAAACAGGGATGCGAAGTCCACTTCCAAGTTTTGGAAGGAGTTGTTTGCAGGTTTGGGCACAAAGTTGACCTTCAATAAAAATATCATCTGTGGATAGAGAGGGTCAATAGGATATTGGAGGACATGTTGACGATATATGCAATGTATCAACAATGAAAGTGGGAAGAGCACCTTCCACTCGTCGATTTCTCTTACAACAAATGGGTATCAGGAACCTTTGAAGATGAGTCTACTTGAGGCATTGTATGGGAAGAATTGCAATAATCCTATCAGTTGGAGTGATCCAGTTAATGTGGTGTTGATTGGACCAGACATGTTGGTGGATATGGAACAGGAGATGCAGGTTATAAAGAATAATCTAAAGGAAACACAAGTTAAGAAGAAGAGTTATGAAGATTGGAAAGTTGTTAAAGGAGTTCCAGGTTGGGGAATAGGTGTACTTGCGCATCAAACTAAATAAGATCTCTGTATAGATTGGATCATGTGCCAAGCTGGCACTACAGCTTTTTGGACCCTTCAGCATTATTGAGAGGATTGGGCCAGTAGCCTATAAAATTTCACTACCTCCGAGAGTGAAATTCCATGATGTTTTCCATGTGTCATTGCTTAAGAAGTATGTTAAATATGTTGATCATGTGATTCACTAGTCTATATTGTCGGTGGAACCAAATGGAGAATTCCAGTTAGAGCCTCAGTGTAAATTGCAAAAAAATGTGCTCATGCTACGGAACCAAGAAATCGAGCAATTTAAAGTGCAATGGAATCACTTTTGTCCCAATGAAGCTACATGGGAGATGACAGATCATATGTGGGCTATGTATCCTTCATTGTTTCCCGTTTCAGGCAAAGCAATTTTGGCATGGTGTTTTGGTATATGTCTTGGTATATGTTTTGGTACATGTTTTGGTGATGTTTGGTATATGTACATATGTATATGGATGTAAATATATTCATGAGCTATGTTATAGACATCCAATAAGTGGTATGGGTGTCATGTCATTATGATTTTATGTTTTCACGTTGGTTTGCTTCTCATCAGGTTGATCATTGTAAATACTGCATCGAGCTAAGTTATAAAGCTCCATCGTTAGTATATTTTTCTTATAGAAATTTTTTGTTTATAGTTGTTGTTGAAAACTAAGGACAGTGTTCCCCCAAGGGGGAGGGTTCTGTAACAACCCTAGTGAAAATTCCATGTAATAAAAGTTATTAAAGGAAAAATATTAAGCACTATTAATGGGATACTTATTCCAAGCTGAATGATGGGCAAGACATCCTAGTGTGGGTGTTCATTTGGTTATTAATGGCTAAGTAAATTGGAAAAGGAAACGGCTAGGGCTTTGGAAAGACAAAATGGCATTTTGGCACATTTATTTATGAAATTAATGGAAATTACGAGAGAAGGGAGGTGAAAGGTCATAGGTTGCATGTGAGGAAGAAAATGAAGGAAAATAATGGAAGTTGAAGAAAATAGAGGCCTCATTCATAAAAATTCTTATGAGGATAAGTTGGTAACTTTTTGTTAGTTCAGTTTTGGAGCTCCCTCATTATTCTCTCTTTCTCTCTCATGCTCTTTGATACTTAGAGTTTTCTTGGAGCACCCTTGGAGGGTGTGGCATACTTGGATTTTTGGAGCAAGAAGGTAAAGTAAGGGAAGGAAAGTGCAAGAGGACATCAAGATCCAAAACTAAAATGGATTTTTCTTGTAGGTAATGAGTTGCATGTATGTTTTCCTCACTAGTTTTGGCATTCATGGCATATGCATGTGGTTTGTTGGTTGTGATCTGTCATGGGTATGGAGGATGACCGGGATTGACAATGGATTGCCTAGTCTTTCCATTTCCTAGATAGCCATGGTGATTATGGATTTGTTTTCCATTTTTTTTTGTTGGTTCTCATGTTTCTTTAGCTTGGGTTGATTTATTAGTCCTGGAATCAATGGTTGGACAAACACTCTGGAAGCCCCATAATAGCTTGGGTTGAGTTGCTAGTCTTGGAAGCCTTGGTTGGACAAATGCTCTGGAAGCCCTTAGTGGGTTGAGTTACTAGTCCTAGAAGCCCTGGTTGGACAAATGCTCTAGAAGCTCGATAAAATTTGTGGGTTGAGTTACTATTCCTAGAAGCCTTGGTTGGACAAACGCTTTGGAAGCCCTGGAAGATTTGGATAGAGACCAATTTGATGATGGTTTTGTGATGTCTGACCATGAGGTGTAATCATTGTTTGATGGGTTGAGGTGGATGGCCTCTAGAAGCCCTAGATGGTTTTGGATTGATGTGTTCTATGAGATCCCACATTCATGCTTAAAATATGGCATGGGGGTGAATGATTAAAGAGAGAGTTGGTTCAGCCATTCTATGGTCGGGTGGGACATGGAAGTCCCATCCAAGGTTTGGATTTTGCATCATCAATATGAGATTATTTCTCCTTGTATTTCTATGAGTATTATACTGGATTATATGTGGTTTATATGGCTATGATTTCATTAGTATTTTTGTTTGCTATTATGCTAGTTATATATGTGTTTTATGACAGTTGCTTTGTATGGCTCTCATCATGTTTTTACTTGTAAATGAATGTTCAATGTATCTATGACCTAATGGATGAAATGGCAGTTAATATGTTGAGGCATCAATGTATCTTAGTGATTCTCAGCCAAGTATGAGACCCCTATGCTTAGATCTGTTATTTACACCTGTAGATTACATGTTTGTGATGTGTTTGATGAAATGTTTTTCATGGCTAGGAGTGGTCCATTCAAGGTATCGTTCAAGTGATTGCATTTTTACTATCATTTACTTGTTATCGTATTGCTCTAAAGATGTCATTCTATTCTAGGCAATGACCTGGGTTCTGGGCCTGAAAAAGTGGCTCAAATCTTGGGGATAATGGCACAACACTATGTAGAAAAGTCCTTAGATGCTAGCTTGCATGTTTGTGAGAGCGTCTAGAGGTACCTAGATGCTGGCATGCCCATAGAATGAGGGTTTCCAGAGGTCAAGTGGTCTAAAAGCTCAGTGGGACCTAGTGGCTGGCTGGCATAAAAGTTGGATTGGTTCCTAAGGGTCCTAATGTTGATGTTGAACATATGTATGATGTGTTTCTGTCATTTTCACTTCCTTGACGTGACTTAGGAGGATGAATCATATCATAGTGGCCTCTCATCGCATGTTTACCCCAGCTGGCATGTTTCTTGGGTAGATGTGAGAGGAGTGTGTTACACATAATAAAAAACCTTTAGTTCACTAAAGATATTTGAATATCCTTTTCACTACAAAAAAATGATATTATTTTGGTGCTACATGGAATCTTACCACTTTTCAAACTTCCTACATCACATATGGTCTCGAATATGTCACATGTGATAGGTTTCCAATAATTGATATATGGAGCCTATGGTCTACTTCCTTAGATTCATCTTCCTTCCTTAACTTGCAACTACTGGTCATGGAAGTGTTAATAGGTTTAAAGTCTTCCATTCATAGTTTCTTCAATATTTCATTGATGTACTTGGTTAAGAAATGAATATGCCATCATATTCTTGAGATATCTGGAGTCCCAAGAAGAAGGTCAACTCTCCAAGTAAGGACACCTTAAACTCATTTTACATATCATTGGAAAACTTCTTACTCAACCTATCATTGTTGATTCCAAAGATGATGTCATCTACACTGTTATATGGGATTCATGATTGTGGAAAAAATTATCTCCCCTAGGTTGGTAACTAACCTAGAACAATAGAGAGATAAGGAACACAATTCTTTTCCTTAATGTAAATAGATGATGGAGTGAGTCCTACTTGGAATCCTTCGCACATTTCGCTCCTTATTTAGCTTGGAAGCTCTAATTCCAGCTCTGAATGCCAAAATTAGAACCTGCATAGTCAGATAACAAAAGCCAAGAAACTACGAGACATATGCAGTATCATATAAGTACTTCATTCAATAGATCAACATGGTATCAAAATACATTAAATAATAACATCACATATAAGAAAACAATGAATTATTTGGATTAATATAAATGGAAGGAGATAACAACCATAAGTAGAAGTTGATCTTATAGAAGGAGCTCCTCCAAGTTGTTGACTTGTCCTTTACTTGTCACAATATGCACCTCCAATCACCCTAAATGAATGAGATGATGATCACTTACTACAAAAACATAAGGGCACAATCAATCTCCAAAACCAGGCCCCCAACCACATAGAAACCTGGGAATATATAGATAAGTAGGATAATTTGGGAGTTCTTATCCAGTTATCAAGCTAGGGTTTGAGATCCACCTTTGATGGAGGGATAGGATCAAAGGATACATGGTGAAAACTCCAAATTCGAGAAGGATAGGATTTAGATGTTTTGTCCGAGGTAAGTAGTTGAAACAACTTTTGGAAACTCCTAGAAGGGGAAGCTTTCGAAATCCCAACCATTCTTCCTAATTTCTAGAACCGATGCAGGTGCAAAGGGGATAAACCTGTTGGTGACCAATGCAAGCCATAGTGGATAAATCTATAGGTGATCACACCATAGTAGGCATACAGGGAGTGTTTGTCCTCAAACTGGGTCAAATGATGCACTTTAGGGCTGAAATTTTGGGGGATGAAGTAAACATGCTTAGGGGTTTGTGCAAGATGGTGAAAAGGGGGAATAGGATGTTGATTGATCCCATTATGAGGTTCACTGATCATATGTGACAAAATAGCCTATAACATACATACACTTCAATGATAGTCAAACTGTTTCGTTCAACCTTTATATAAGTTGTTATTGGCACTTCATATTTTGAATCATTGTTGTTCTAAATGCCTATCTAGCCATGCATACCAACCTCTAGGAGCTTGCTTGAGGTTGTACAGATATTTCTTCAACCTACATACATAGTCTTTCTTTTATGTTAGAAGAAATCTTTATGGTTTCTTTATGTATAGTTCTTCTTCCAACTCTGCGTTTAGAAAGGCTTCTTTTACATCCATTTGGTACGCCTTAATATTTATCCAGTAGGAATAGGCCAAGAAAATTCTAATTGCTTCCATCCTGAAAACACGTGCAATTTTTTCTTAAAAATCTATCCCTTCAACTTGCACATATACTTTGCATACCAATCTCACCTTGTTCCTTGCTACTTGTCCATATTAATTCTGCTTGTTCTTGAAGGTATTTTTTTTGCCAATGATATTCTTGTCCATGGGTCTTGGAAAAAATTCTCACATTTCATTATTTTCAAACTAATATAATTCTTCTTCCATGGATTTGATCTATTATTCACCATGGCCCTCTTCTTCAAAGTTTTTGGGCTCAATTGTGGATATAAGTACAAGATGTATTTGTTATGGAATGTGTACATGTTGGTTTTTATTTTATTTTATTCATGCATTCATATCTCCAATGATCTTCTTTGTTGGATGATTCATCTAATACTATTGTTTAGGTGCTTTAGGAGGTGCATGTTGATTATCATTTGTTTCTTCCTAATTGACAGTTGGATCTTCTTCTAGTTGTTCTTCTTCTTCTTTTCTTTCTTCTTGCTCTTATTCTTATATTTCTTGCTCCTTTGATGATGTCCTTTCCTTATTTGTCTTTTTCCCATGCATTTCATCGATTTCTATATTTATGCTTTCCACTATCTTGTTGAGTCTTGGATTATAACATTTGTACACGTTGATTTTGTTTGAGTATCCAACACGTATACCTTCATCAACCCGAGAGTCAAGTTTTCCAATATTTCTATCTTCCCTTTTTATATAAAATTTGCTTCCAAAGACTTTAAAGTGCTTGATATTTGCTGGTCTCCCTTTCTATAGTTCATATGGAGTCTTGTCACTATTACTTTTGAGCATTCCTCTGTTAATAATAGAACAATTGTTTCTATTTCTTGTAACCACAATATATTACTTAGTCTGGAATCATGCAACATAGTTCTAGCCATTTCCTCTACCATTCTTCTTTTAAAGTCAACGAATCCATTTTGTCAAGGTGTCTTGGCTGCTAAGAATTGTCTTCACAAACTTGTTCTTCACAAAAGTGTCGAATTCCTTAGTTTTGAATTCTCCTCCATTATTTGATCTCAAGGGCTTGAACTTCAAATAAGTCTCATTTTCAACCATCTCTTTGTAAATATTGAAGCATTCAAATGTTTCTAAAATTTTCTTTTGGAAACATATCACTGTCATCTTGGTGTAATCTTTGATAATAAACATGAATGATTTTTCACCATCCAATTCTTTAGTTCTCATTTTTCCACATGGATCATTGTGTACTAATGAACTAGATTGTTCCTTGGTTCTGAATTCAACCCTTGTTTGGTTTTCCTGTCGACAATGCTTATATATGGTTCTTGCTAGTTTTGAGATTTCTAGCATATCCCTTACTGTTTCCTTTTTGTTGATTTTGACTAGATTGTCAAAGAGCATGTGACCCATTCTCCTATTCCAAAGCCAACTTTCATCTTCCTTCACCAAAAAGCAACTTTATTTTCCAATATCTTCCAATATGTATATATTATATAGATTCCTTGATGTTGTTCCCACTAATATACCTAATTCACATTTATTTGAGTAAAAAAAAAGTGCGCGCCCTTGGTCACACATTTGACTCACACTTAGTAGGTTATGGTTCATATTTTCAATGAGAAAAACATTTTATGCCATAGCATCCTTGCCTCTAATTTTGACTGTACCCTTTCCTAAAATCTTGGCTAAGTCATCATTTCCAAATGAAATTGTTATATTCCTTTCCTTTTTCAAGGTTACAAATTTGTCTTTGTCTCCCATCATGTGTGTTGAACAAAAATAGTAGACATACCATCCACCTTTCTTTCTTTGGGCTTGTAAATAAATTGCACATTTTTCAACCTTCTATTTTCTTGAAGGTTTTTGCGAAGATTTTTGAAACCTTGCTTTGGATCCTTTGGAGGAATGATTAACCTAAAATCCTTTACTATGTGTCCAAAATTGTTACACCTGTAACATTCTACTTCATTACTTATCAATCCAAAGTCGCTATAGTTTCAGTGATAATCTTCACGATGCCTTTAAGATAGTCACTCTTAGAATAATTTCTATAGTTTCTTTTGTTTCTAGCATAAGTATTTCAATTTACAATGTTGTGCCCAAAATTGTTGCAAGAGTAACACACACGAAGAAATATATTTTGATACTTGAGAGTGAGGTATCTAATAGGTAGTGCATCTCTCCATAAACCTTATTCTTGAGTTTTCTCCATTGATGGTTGTTGATTTCACGTTCTCCTACTTGACTGATCCTGAACCATTACTTTTGAGGGCATGCATTCCTCTTTCTTGATAGGGTCCTTGTTGATGCATCCAAAACTCTTCTCTTCAAATTATTTGCCCATCATCTTGGAGCTTGATCCTTTTTCAATAGAGGTTGGCTTGTATCATAACCCATATTTGTTGTCATATGACCGTTGACTACTGATAATTTCATCCAACACTTTAGTTTTGTCTATAAAATTGTATTTGCTATTTTTATTTTGGACCTCCCTTCTTAGAGAGATTATTTATTCTTCTAAGTTTTCTTTTGTCTTGGAATTTTCTTCCAACTGGTTTTTGAGTTTTTATTCAATCACCCTGGCTTCTTGTAAATGGACTTTGAAGTTGGTGATGTTCTTATTTTATTCTTATAGTTTCTTGTTGAGACTTTGAGAGTGTTATATTTGCTTTCTTAATGCCTTTTCCAATATCTTAACATTATTTCTTTCTACATTTAGATCTTTTAAATCACTAACTAATTCTCTCTCTATGTCTACTTCTCCTTCCACTTCTTCATATTTACTCTCTAATGTCATGAATAACACTCTTTCTAATTTATTTCCATTGTCATTTTCATCATCAAATGAAGAGTTATCATCTTTTGAATAGAGACTTTTATTATTGGTATTTTCTTTAACTTGCTTCTTGTTCCTTTTCATATTTTTCTTTTTATTAGGAGCTTCTTATTCATCATCATTACCTGAACACTTTTCATAGGGAAATTTTGAATCAAAATGACCTATTTTACCATAATTAAAATATTTCAAGGGAATCTTACCTTTATACTTTTTTATTCCTCTCTTCAGCTTCCTCACAAAGTTGGTTATTTCTTCATCTGAGTCTTCATTGCATCTATAACTGGTTCTTGGCTTTGATTTTGGCTAGTTCTTTCTTGTCTTGTTTATTTCTTTGAAGCTTGATTCTCTTGCGAAAGGAATTTCTTGCTCTATTCTCATTTCGTGAGCCATAATAGGTCCATGTAACTCATCCATGCTAGCATTCTCCAAGTATGATCCCTCTTCTAGCACTGAAACTTTAGAATCAAATCTCATTGGAAGAGATCTTAGATCCTTTCCAACAACTATTTTGTTGTCTAATGGTTCACCCAATGCCTACAAAACATTTTTTATTTCATCCACAAGGAGAAAGTAAGCTACAATAGGCTTGTCTTCCCTCATTTTTAACTACTCAAATTTCCCTTCAAAAATTTTATGCTTAGCCTCTTTTACTTTCTTATCTCCTTCAAATATAATTTGAATCTTGTCTCAAACATATTTATCATATTTGCAACTCATCACTTTAACATAGACTAATCCTGATAGGCCACTTAAAATAACATTTATGGCATCATCATCATTTTCAATAATTTTCTTACCAGCTTCATCTATGGGATGGATGAGAGGAGAAAAGTATCAATTTTATATGATGCTCCAGATGTAAAATCCCTATGTTGTACATATGTCCTCATCCTTCCACTCCAAAGTGCATAATTTTGTCCATTCAACAGTGGTATTCCATTCTTGGTGCAATCCATGATCTCCCTTCCAGTGGTTAGACTACTTGTGAAGGAACCTCATCTAATACCAACTGTCGGAAATAATCGGGGAGGTGTTTGAATTAGTATTTCACTTCAATTATTTAATTCTTAAAATTTCAAAGCATTAAATGTCATTAGTGTTAGATCAATACATAAATCAGCATCACATCACAAAAAATGGTACACAAGAAATTTTTAGGTGGAAACCCTTATGAGGGAAAAACCACCAAACACTTTATAATATAATTTATGAGTACAATATTTATCAAATATAACTAGCGGGAAGATCATACTTCCTATTAATCTATATAAAATCATTATATTTATCAAGAATCTCCAACTCCTAAAAGGATGTTGCAACACCCTAGTTTTACTAGCTCCAACTGGAAGGATGCTTCAACACCCTGCAAGATACAACTTGCCTTGACACCACCCTTCCACCCTCAAGTATTTTTAGGATCCAATGTAAGGGAGACTTCACTCCCTATCTTACACCACCCAACCACCCTTAAAAATAAAATATAGAAATATGTGGGCTCTCGTACTAGGGACAATGACCCACTTACAATTATTTTCAAATAACCCTTACTGTTGTCTTTGCTGATATATGCCTAGATACGCAAAGGGGTCCTTAACTTTCAAGTTGTTGTTAAAATTCAGAAATGTATCTACTATAACTCAATGATTCTTGTACATACTCTTATCAAGTATATATTTTAATTCATAACAGGGTACAATATAACAGATTGACAAATCATACCTTTAATGTAACACTTGATGATGTCATTGATGCCTTCAATACCTATTCAACTTGTCCAAGACAAAATCTAAGTTTGCTTCATATTTCACTTTCCTAAGATGACTGAGACATGGTTCAACAAGTTAGGGACACCTATCCTTAACCCCAACCTCAAACTTGCCTAGAAGACACCTCAATAATAACCCAAAATCTTGCCTAAAGGAGTACACAATACTGCCTTGTTGTTAGGTCAACCAAACCTAAAAATTATTTGAATTACTACCTTAAAAACCTCCTTAAATTTTACTTGAAATTCCTTCAGATCTATCACAAAAATAAGGCAAAAATAAGCCTTTTACCTCATGTGAATTAGCCCACAAAAGTGTGAAATTTATCCACAAATTGCTCCAAATTAGCCTTCAAATCAATGCAAAAGTCACCTTGGATAGGGATTGAGGAAGGCCAAGATTAAGCCTCAGAACTAGCACAACCACTCATTAGACTGAGCCTTAGAATAGCACAAATAAGTGTCACAAATGGGACCTCAGGAAGGATGAGATTAGGCTATTTGAACAATGCTAGATTGATTTCAAAAGTAGCCTAGAACAGAGACTTGAATGAGCCCTATATCAATCTCACAAATGCTCCAAATTCTACCTTAGTATGATCTTTGATCCAACAAACCCTCTACCAAAAGACAACACAATAATTCCCCGCCTTAGTGAGAAGGATATTGTCCAACGAAGAACAAAATTCCCACAAAATGATAACATAGAGGCTCAATTGCCTCATAAAACCTCAACCCAAACCACATATCAACATGACTATTATGGCATGTTGAAATTAGAACAATAAGTAGATATCTGCATGGAAGAATTGATGATACTTTGGAGCCATATGAGCCTTATTTTATATAGAAAGAGGGGGTGCTCAATGGTGCGGGGGGGGGGGGGGGGTGGCGGCAAGATGCCCATAACCTTGAGATGACACCATAGTATAAAAAATAAATAAATTATAAAATTTAATTTTGTAAAAGGGATGATATAATTGATCCTTTGAGGTTTAATTAATGATGTATTCTTTACTGTTGATAGTGCTGGAAATCTATCAACCAAGGGGATATCCCCGATGTGAAGTCCCAAGTAGACCTCACACTGTTTGGTGTAAGAGTCCCATCTAGTATGATGGCCTGGTTTCCATATACTTAGAGATATGTCTTGGATCTAGTTGTCAGCACATGAGAGTGTTATGATGGTATCTTAAAATAAAAAGGTACGTGTGCCTAGTGAGTCTGTAATATAATTGTGTCAAAGTTCTCTTACTAAAAAGGGGGAGAGTAAAGTGAGCCTCTAAATGAGAGGTAGTAGTACAACCCACAAAGAGATGGGCATGCACTAGAAAGGTTTGTCTAGCACCCAATGAATAGTCCACAATGGATGCAAAAGTCATTGAAACTGAGGTGAAAGGGGCAACATGCACACCACCCAGTGGAGCAGTCCACACGAATGTGATAGTCGTTATAACCAGAAAACAGAGTGTCCATCGAGTATCCCATAGAGTAGTCCACAAGGATGTGACAACAATGATAGCCAATGCACAAAGGTGGTATGTCTAGTATCCCGTAGAGTAGTCCACAGGGATGAGACACCGGTGATAAGAAATACAACACATCTTCAACAATGTAAGTACTAAAATAACCAAATTATTTCAACTATCTTAGTACTTGTTAAGAAAACATGCATTAGAAATGTTTAAAGAGTAGTCTTACAAACATCTACAAAACATGCGTGAAAATGTGTTGGCCTTAACAGGCTTCTGAATTAAGAAAAACTCCTAAGACACATTTGTACATCATACATCACTAGTCCCAGTAGTGGAACATTGGAGCCACTCCTCACTCCCGAAAGAGTAGACTACAGACTCTCAAGGCTATGTGGGAGGAGCCAAGGTGAAAAGTCCTTGCTCATACAATGGGAGGGGTATATATATCCAAGGGTGATGCTTGACCCTTATGACTCTTGGACTACCGTCATGACCGTTCAACTTCCAATGACTTTTCAATTGGCATGACTCTTCAACTTCTTGTTTGCATCCATTGGACTTCACTTTACATTACATTGAGTTACAACGGATATGGCCCATCATGGTAATATGGCCAAGACAACTCATGACACAACTCGACACATGACATTGTTGAGATGTACTAGCTGACATTGGTGTCCATGTCAAGTTGATGTGCTATTGAGTGATGGATGTACTCTTGGTTTGATTTGTCTTCTCCTCTACATGGCACAGTTTTGTAGGGTATTTGATGATCTTGGTCTTGCATGATGGTTCAATGCATATGTTCATTTCTCTTGTTGCTTGATGTTCCTGGTACATTCGTCCATCTGCAATGAAGTATTCTAGCATGTGATCTCCTTCCCGATCCCCTTTTTCATCTCGCCATGATCTATCAATTTAATTCTTCCTCCAATTCACTCATGACGAGATGAAATCAAATACATAACCTCCTAGTCTAGAATGATGCTTTGTTCTCATGTTACGAGTGACAGGGAGGGAGAAAAACTCACTGAGACAACACAGAGCACAACTCAAGGTGGAATGCGAAGCTCTGGGAAGACAACCTACACTGTAAGGAAAAACTGTGTAGTGACCACTGGGAGGCATAATTTCACATTGAAGGACACCAATGGTAGCTGCAAGGTGGGACCCTGAGGGCTACTTCTATATAGTTCCTGGAGGGAAGGCAAGACATGGTTGCAGGGGACTTGCTGGGAATTTTTTCACAATTTTCCAGAGAAAGACATGACATGGATGCAAGGGACCTGCCAAGCATGAATAAATAGTTTTGGATGAAAATTTAGGATACATAGCAGAGGGCTTGCTAAACATGAATCTGTAGTTTTGGAGAACAATGCAGGACAGGGAGCAGAGGGCCTGCCAGACATGACTGCACGGTTTTGGAGAACAATGCAGGACAGGCATCAGGGGGATCAATTGGGCATGTTTTCATAGTTTTGGAGAGAATTTCAGACCCAAGTCTTGGTGTATTGCATGGTTCAACATACCAGAGTGCAGATTGATGATTGTGCTTGAGACAGGAGTAGTTAGTTTGAACATGAAGGAAATTTCAGCGTAGTTCTAGGAGGAAGACAAGCTACTCACCTCCGGGATTGTGTAGTGCAACTGACCTGGAGGAAAGCCTCAAGCACTACAAAGTTTTGAGTAGCAGATCAAGGTCACTAAGGGCTGAGACTGCGCAGTGCAACTCAGTCAGGGTCCGATGGAAGAGGGTTGTCTGGTTGGACAAATTTTCAGGAAAATAGCTAAGTGTTGAAAGAAAGTGAACTTATGTAGACTTGACATTGTGAACATACACTTAGCATACTTTGATGAATAGACAACACAGACCACTAGTACAACAAGACAAAACATGCCCTCGGTGAGACTGTCTTAGAGCTTAAAGCAACAAGTGTGACACTTGAGATATATGTTCAAACGACCGTGACGACAGTTGCGTGAGAATGCTTACAATTTTGTGTGTGAGTACGATAGATGTTTACATAGTGGAGACAATGCAAACACATATAGACAAACCTTCAATCTCACCAGAGAAAGATCACAAGGATGAAAAAGAAATAAATATGCCAAAAGATGACCACTTATCAAACAAGCAAAAGGGTGAAATGTCATCATGGGAGATCATGGGTTGAGCTCGAGTGTTTGCAACCAGAAAAGGAAAAACCAAGGAAGGCTTTGAAATTTGGATGCAAGCCAAAAATTTGAAGGGTGTTGAATTCGCTACAACACTTGGCAACACACTAGTTGAATACCAACTTCTTTGTTTTGGTTCATTTATAGTGTATGACCTTGGCCTTTCAGGGAGTATTGATTCATTGTGCAGGCCACTTCGGCTTCCCCACTTACCCCATGGACAAACATGATTCACCTTGTACCGAATTAGTTGAACACAACACAAAATTCAACACGATCACAGTGTTTTAAATAGAGAAGGGTAATTTGGATCACGAGCCTAAGATTTCCAGAGTATATTTTTTCATCTCTGGTGTTGCTCCACTGCTAGCAGGCCTAGGCAGTACCCCACCAAAGTCACGCAGGAACACAAGCATTACTCTACTACCAGCAAACCTAGGTAGTACCCTGGTGGAGTTTCCTGCTTCACCTTTCTGCGCAGGAAGCCTTTCTCTTCTCTCACCTTTGTTATTTTTTTAAAAGAGAACTATGCATAGGCACTTATTTATTTTTGCGGTAGAAGAGGGATCCCAAATTATTGAGAAAAAGAGAGGTTGTTCCTTCAGAGAAGCATATAAAGACATCTCATTCATGTTTGATCTTTTGGATTTTCCCCTTCTCCGTTTTTACTAGTTGGATACGATTGGACATGCCAAAGTAGCATACTGAGTATAGACATGAGGTTTCCCAATTCAGATACAGGTTCGTGGTTTGACGAAAACTCTCCTTATGGACGGATCATATTTTCCATCAAGATTTCATTGGACAAAAGTTACAACCAAGCAAAAAATAGACATAAATAGGACTAGAAAAGCACGGTATTGTCACAAGACTCTTTGAACTTCAACCACATACCATTTAGTAGCCAAAACACAGGTCCAGTCACAACACTTATTCACATAGTGAAAACGAAAGGAAAACTCAACACCAAAGGGAAAAACAAGATGAGAGGAAAGGAGTACACAGCAAGGAAACAAAACCAGAAGAAAAGAAAGAAAAATGACTAAAGAAAATAGAATGTAAAACTAGAATAAGAAAACCAAATGGACTACGAGTGCAAGATGAGTGTAGCGAAGGGAAAACTAAGATGCATCTAATCCTACTCCTATCTAAACAACTAAATGGTCGGGGTTACGTGAAATGGAATTTCCAGTGAAGTCACCATAGTTGTTCCTGACCTGCATCCACAAATATACAAATGATTAAAACAGATAAAAAATAGTGTGCAACAGAAAATACAAAAAATTGAACAAGTTGTACACGGAAAGCAAGGTCCTTCCTGTGGGTAGAAAGATGTGTCACAACCACCCAATACACGTGCTTACCTTTTTTATGGATATCCTTTCTAAACAAACCTTGAAAAATTCTTACGGGTGCATCCTCATCTGCATCGAGCTTCTCAACAAGTGCGAGGAATTTTGCATACCACATGGCTTGCCAAGTAAGATTGTTCCATCCATTCAAAAATTGAATCATAAAATTCATGATGGTTGTTTGGAAAGCCTCTTGATATTTGAAAAGACAGATTTCTGATTTGAGAGATAGGATCACGATGGGCATCTGGAAGGGAAAGATTGATCCGAGCATTCTCAACAATCATTCCAAGACAGTGAGGACCTTCCATAACCATCAACGCAGGTTGAAGCACCTCACCTTCTTGACAGAAATCTAAAGAGAAAGATGGTAAACAAGGAAGATCAGAGTGTGTGAAGAACCTGTCATTGGGTGTGCCCATGGGAAAATTGTAAACCGAATCATAATCACCCAAGACAGCTAAATGATCAGATGAACTAAGTAAGACATCAGATTCTAATTTTGAATTAGTGTTTCACTTCAATTATTTAATTCTTAAAATTTCAAAACATTAAATGTCATTAGTGTTAGATGAATACATAAATCAGCATCACGTCACAAAAAAGGGTACACAAGAAATTTTTAGGTGGAAATCCTTATGAGGGAAAAACCACCAAACACTTTCTAATATAATTTATGAGTACAATATTTATGAAATAAAACTAGCGGGAAGATCCTACTTCCTAATAATCTGTAGAAAATCATTATATTTATCAGGAATCTCCAACTCCTAAAAGGATGTTGCAACACCCTAGTTTTACTAGCTCCAATTGTAAGGATGCTCCAACACCCTACAAGATTCAACTTGCCTTGACAGCACCTTGCCACCCTCAAGTATTTTCATGATCCAACCTAAGGAAGACTTCACTCCCTACCTTACACCACCCAACCACCCTTAAAAATAAGATATAGAAATATTTGGGCTCTCGTACGAGGGACAATGACCCACTTACAATGATTTTCAAATAACCCTTAATGTCGTCATTGCTGATATATGCCCAGATATGCAAAGGGATCCTTAAACCATCAAGTTTTTGTTAAACTTTAGATATGTCTCTGCTATAACTCAATGATTCTTGTACATACTCTTATCAAGTATAAATTTTAATTCATAACAAGGTACAATGTAACAGATTGACAAATCATACCTTTAATGTAACACTTGATGATGTCATTGATGCCTTCAATATATATTCAACTTGTCCAAGAAAAAATTTACCTCTGCTTCATATTTCAATTTCCTAAGATGATTGAGACATGGTTCAACAAGTTAGGGACACCTCTCCTTAACCCCAACCTCAAACTTGCCTTGAAGACACCTAAGTAATAACCAATTTTGCCTAAAGGAGTACAAAATACTGCCTCGTTGTTAGGTCAACCAACCCTAAATTTTTTTTGACTTACTGCCTTAACAGACCTCCTTAAATTGTACTTGAAATTCCTTTAGATCTATAAAACAAATAAGGCAAAAATAAGCCTTTGACCTCATGTGAATTAGCCCACAAAAGTGTGAAATTTATCCACAAATTGCTCCAAATTAACCTTAGAATCAGTGCAAAAGTCACCTCGAATAGGGTTTGAGGAAGGCCGAGATTAAGCCTCAGAACTAGTACAAACACTCATTAGACCAAGCCTTAGAATACTACAAATAAGTGTCACAGACGGGGCCTTAGGAAGGACGAGATTAAGCTACTTGAACAATGCTAGATTGATCTCAGAAGTAGCCTAGAGCAGAGACTTGAATGAGCCCTAGATCAATCTCAAAAATGCCTCTAAATTCTACCTTAGTATGATCTTTGATCTAATGGAAACCCTCTACCAAAAGACAACACAGTAATTCCCCGCCTTAGTGAGAAGGGTATTGTCCAACAAAGAACAAAATTCCCACAAAATGATAACATAGAGGCTCAACTGCCTCATAAAACCTCAACCCATACCACATATCAACATGACTATTATGGCATGTTGAAATTAGAACAATATGTAGATATGTGCATGGAATAATTGATGATATTTTGGAGCCATATGAGCCTTATTTTATATAGAAAGAGGGGAGGCTCAATGGGCTGGGGGGGGGGGGGGGGGGGGTGTGGGTGGGCGACATGCCCATAACCTTGAGACGACCAACCATAAATAAAATAAAACAAATTATAAAATTTAATTTTGTAAAAGGGATGACCTAATTCATCCTTTGAGCTTTAACTAATGATGTATTTCTTTACTATTAACGGTGCTAGAAATATGTCAACCAAGGGGATCTCCTCGATGTAAAATCTCAAGTAGACCTCACACTGTTTGGTGTAGGAGTCCCATCTGGTATGAAGGTTGTTGCTGTATACTTAGAGATATGCCTTGGCTCTAGTTGTTAGCACATGAGAGTGTTACAATGTTACCTTAAAATAGCAAGGTACGTGTGCCTAGTGAGTCCGTAATGTAACTATGTCGAAGTTCTCTTACTACAATGGGGGAGAATAAAGTGAACCTCTAAATGAGAGGTAGTAGTACCACCCATAAAGAGACACACATGCACCAAAAAGGTTTGTCCAACACCCAACAGAATAATCCATAATGGATGTGGAATTCATTGAAATTGAGGTGAAGGGGGCAACACACACACCACCCAATAGCGTAGTCCACATGAATGTGACAGTTGTTATAACCAGAAAATAGAGAGTCTGTCGAGTATCCCACAGAATAGTCCACAAGGATGTGACAATGATGATAGCCAATACACAAAGGTGGTGTGTCTAGTATCCCGTGGAGTAGTCCACATGGATGAGACATCGGTATTAAGAAATACAACACATCTTCAACAATGTAAGTACTAAAATAACCAAAGTATTTCAACTATCTTAATAATTTTTAAGCAAACATGAATTAGAAATGTTTAAAGAGTAGTCTTACAAACATCTACAAAACATGCATGAAATTGTGTTGGCCTTAACAGGCTTCTAAATTAAGCAAAAGTCATAAGACACATCTGTACATCATACATCACTAGTCCCAGTAATGGGACATTGGAGCCACTCCTCACTCCTCAAAGAATAGACTACAAACTCTCAAGGCTATGTGGGAGGAGCCAAGGTGAAAAGTCCTTGCTCATATAATGGGAGGGGTATATATATCCAAGGGTGATGCTTGACCCTTATGACTCTTGGACTACCCTCATGACCATTCAACTTCCAATGACTTTTCAACTAGCATGACTCTTCAACTTCTTCTGTGCATCCATTGGAATTGATTTTAAATTACATTGAGTTACAATGGATATGGCCCATGGTGGTGATGTGGCCAAGACAACTCATGGCACAACTCGACATGACACTGTTGACATGTACTGGCTGACAGCAGTGTCCATGTCAAGTTGTTGTGTTGTTGAGTGATGGATGTACTCTTGGTGTGCTTTGTCTCTTCTCCTCTTCATGGCACAATGCTGCAAGGTCTTTGATGATATTGGTCTTGCATGATGGTTCAATGCATATGTTCATTTCTCTTGTTTCTTGATGTTCTTGGTACATCTATCTGTCTGCAAAATAAAGTATTCTAGCATGTGATATCCTTTCTGATACCATTTTTCATCTCGCCATGATCTATCAATGTACTTGTTCCTGCAATTCACTCTGGGATGACATCAAATACAAAACCTCCTAGTCTAGAATGATGCATTGTTCTCGTGTTCCGAGTGACAAGGAGGGAGGAAAACTCACTAAGACAACACAGAGCAAAACTCAAGGTGGAATAAGAAGCTCTAGGTGGAAAACCTACATTATCAGGAAAAAATGTGTAGTGACCACTAGGAGGCATAATTGCATAGTGAAGGACACCGATGGTAGCTACAAGGTGGGACCATGAGGGGTGCTTCTATGTAGTTCTTGGAGGGAAGGAAAGACATGGTTGCAAGGGACTTCTTGGGAAGTTCTATGTAGTTTTCAAGAGAAAGGCATGACAAGGCTGCAAGGGACCTGCTGAGGATGACTAAACATTTTTCGATGACAGTGCGGGATAGACAGCAGAGGGCCTGCTAAACATGAATGCGTAGTTTTGGAGAACAGTACAGGATAGGCAGTCGAGGGCCTGTCAGACATGACTGTGCAGTTTTGGAGAATAGTACAGGACAAGTAGTAGGGGGATCAATTGGGCATGTTTGCGTAGATTTGAGGAGAAGTTCAGACAGAGGTCTCAGTACATTGCATGGTTCTGCATACCGGAGGGCGGATTGATGATTGCGCTTGAGAAATGCATAGTTCAGTTTGAACATGAAGGAAATTTCTACGTAGTTCTCAAAGGCAGACAGGTTGCTCACCTTCCAAGATAGTGGAGTGAAATTGATCTGGAGGAATGCCTCAAGCACTACAAAGTTTTGAGTAGAAGATCAAGGTCACTAAGGGCTGAGACAGTGCAATGCAGCTTAGTCGAGGTCTGATGGAAGAGGGTTGTCCATTCAGACAAATTTTCAGGATAATGGCTAAGTATTGAAAGCAAATGAACTTGTGTAGAATTGAAATTGTGATCATACACTTAGCATACTTTGACGATGAGACTACACAAACCACCAATACAACAAGACAAAACATGCCCTCGATGAGACTGTCTTAGAGCTGAAAGCAACAAGCAGGACACTTGAGATAGATGTTCAAACAACCGTGATGACACTTGCATGAAAATGCTTACAACTTTGGGTGTGAGTACGATGGATGTTTACATAGTGGAGAAAACCCAAACACATAAACAAAAACCTTCAATCTCACCAGAAAAAAATCACAAGGATGAAAAAGAAATCAATATTCCAAATACAACCATTGGTCAAACAAGTAAAAGGGTGAAATGACTTCACGAGAGCTCACGAGGTGAGCTCGAGTGTTTGCAACCATAAAAGGAAAAACCAAGGAAGGCTTCAAAATATGGATGCAAGCCAAAATTTTGGAGGGTGTTGAAGCTGCTACAACACTTGGTGACACACTGGTTGAATACCAACTTCTCTATTTTGGTTCATTTATAGTGCACAGCCTTGGCCTTTCAGGGAGTATTTCTTCATTGTGTAGGTCACTTCAGCTTCCCCACTTACCCCGTGGACAAACACGGTTCATCTTGTAATGAATTAGTTGAACACAACACAAAATTTACCGATATCATAGTGTTTCAGATCGAGAAGCGTAATTTGGATTGCAAGCTTAAGATTTTCAGACTATAGTTTTTCATCGTTGGTGTTGCTCCACTACCAGCAGGCCTAGACAGTACCCCGACAGAGTCACATAGGAACACAAACATTTCTCTACTGCCAGCGAGCCTGGGTAGTACCCTGGTGTAGTTGTCAGCTTCACCTTTCTGCGTAGGAAGCCTTTCTCTTCTTTTCCCTTTGTTATTTTTTTAAAAGAGAACTATGCAGAGGCACTTAATTATTTTTGGGGAGAAAGAGAGGTTGTTCCTTCAGAGAAGCACATAAATACATCCAATTCAGGTTTGATCATTTAGATTTTTCCCTTCTCCGTTTCTACTAGTTGGATAAGCTTGAACACACCAAAGTAGCATATTGAGTACAAGCATGAGGTTTCTGAGTTTGGACATAGGTTCGTGGTTTAACAAAAACTCTCCTTATATACGGATCATATTTTCCATTAAGACTTCATCAGAAAAAAATTACAACCAAGCACAAAGAAGATGGAAACAAGACTAGCCAAGCACTGTAGTGTCACAAGACTCTTTGGACTTCAGCCACATACCATTTAGTAACCAGAACACAGGTCTAGGCACAACACTTATTCACATAGTGAAAGCGAAAGGAAAAATCAACATGAAAGGGAAAAACAAGACGAGAGGAAAGGAGTACACAACAAGGAGACAAAACTAGAAGACAAGAAAGAAAAATGACTAAAGCAAATAGGATGTAAAACTAGAATAAGAAAACCAAATGGACTATGAGTACAAGATGAGTGTAGCGAAGGGAAAGCTAAGATGCATCTAATCCTACTCCTATCTAAACAGCTAAATGGTCGGGGTTACATGAAATGAAATTTCCAGTGAATTCACCATAGTCGCTCCTGACCTGCATCCACAAATATACAAACGATTAAAACATATAAAAAATAGTGTGCAACAGAAAATAAAAAAAAATGAACAAGTTGCACACGAAAAGGAAGGTTGTTCCTGTGGGCAGAAAGATGTGTCACAGCCACCCGGTACACATGCTTACCTTTTCTATGGATACCCTTTATAAATAGACCTCGAAAAATTCTTACGAGTGTGTACTCATATGCACCAAGCTTCTCAACAAGTGTAAGGAAGGATTGCAGTTTGTTGCCTACCACATGGCTTGCCAAGTAAGATTGTTCCAACCATTCAATGATTGGATCATAAAATTCATGATGGTTGTTTGGAAAGCCTCGCGATCTTTGAAAAGATGAATTTCTTATTTGAGAGATGGGATCACGATGGGAATTTCGAAGGGAAAGATTAATCCGATCATTCTCAACAGTCATGCCAAGACAGTGAGGACCTGCCATAACCATCAACAAAGCCTAAAGTGCATCACCTTCTTGATAGAAATTTGAAGAGAAATATGGTAAACAATGAAGATCAGAGTGTGCAAAGAACCTGTCATCGAGTGTACCCATGGGAAAATGGTAGGCCAAAAGACAATCACCCAAGGCAGAGCAATGATCAGATGGAATAATTAAGACATCAACTTCTCAGTTTGAAATGAACAAAGAAAAATCCATGTGAAAAATCTTGGGAATGCTTTGAATAATGGAACTGCGTTCTATGTGAACTAGATATGATGGACATATTTGCAGTGCAAGGTTTGCAAGAAGGTCGAGGACTTGATCACGAAGAGGGAATTTCGATAAGTATGACAGTGGGAAAATATAGTATTTGAGATGATCAACTTCACAATCCCATGATTTCATGATAGATGAACATTCCCAACCCGAGTCTGACATGAGATATTTGCATGAAATTGTATGGGCTATGACATATTCGTGGATTTAGTCATACACGAAATTTTGAAAGTTTGAAAGATCACACCCAGGATACCAAAAATTTTTCACATGGGAATCCACATTGAGTGCAACCATGCAGATAAACAGATTTTGCATGAGAAACAAGATCTAATGTGGTTTTGGGGGCTTACTAGAGTCGCGAGGTCCTGACATAACCATCAATGGAAGTTTAAGTGCCTCGACTCCCTGGTACATCCCGAAACTTTCTAGAATTGCAGAATCATAATTTGAAGCTTGAACGAGATCATGCATAGCTTGAGGATGGTTGTTGCAAAATTGCTCTCAGGATGGAAACCATCTCTGTCATAGGTTTTACCAGAATTTTTAGCTTCAACAAGCTGACTTGAAGGGTTTCCTTCATCAAAGAGAAGAGATAATGGGGGATGGGAAGGAAACCTTGTGATTAGATTGTTTTCAACTTTAGCATGGACAACCTCATCCTCTTGTGTCAATTGAGGAGATAACTCATTGGTTGAAGAAACAAGAGAACATGGAGTACCTCCGACGCATGTGGATGCGTTGTGAATGGTAGGACACATGGGAAAGTGAGGTGAAGAGGAAGTTTTCTTATGGATGTCTTCTTTGACTAGAGCACATTCTAGATCCAAGTTAGAGTCTTCATGAGAAAATGGAAGATCACATGATGTTCTTGGGCATTTTTCATGGCATATGGAAGCATGGGAGTGATGAATGCCCAAGACTGGGGGTTGATCGAAAGAATTAATTGTATAAGATGTTCCATTGAGATTAGCATATTGAGAATCGTTCAAGAATGGAAGCTCACTATATTGATGCACACAATTTTGAATCAGAGAGGGAAGATTAATAGTGTCCTCACCTTTCTGCTCCTCTTCCTGTGTAATGTGATTTCCTTGCTCCTGATCACAATTTGAGCCAACAACTTGAGAATCAAGATAATGCAAACAATCGGTTGGTGAAGTGGATTGATCAAGCGATTCCTAGTGTAAGGAGTCATGGCTTGTAGATGATGGAGGATGGAAAAGATGTAGATAAGATTCGAGACTTGAGTTATGAACTGTGACATCCTCTTGTGAAATGGAGGAGTGAGTCTTCGTTATAGGCTTCCTGATCCATTTTGGAACTTCCTCCATAGAAGCAGTAGATAGATGAGAACATGGGCTCAGGACATGCTGTGCAGATTTATCATCTTTTCCATCACTGCAAAGGGGCACCCCCATCGGGACCGGAAAAGGAGGAGGACAAGGAACAAACAAGGTGTTGGGCTCCTCCTCTGTGATATGAGGTGACTCATGGTTCACAAGAGTTGGGCAAAAAGGGAAATCGGGAGGTTCACCATATTGGGAAACATGAACCAAGCATTTAAAATCTTGTCCCAAGAAATCTAAGTTCAATTTATTATTATATTATATTATTATTATTATTGTTATTGTATTGTTATTAATTTTATTTTATTTATTTTTATTTTTTATTTTTATTATTTTTCTAGAATTTCGCAACAGAGGTGAAGGAACCAATCAGCAAAGTCCTCAATTGATTCATCAGGCTTCATTCTTGAACAACATATTCTTTTATAGACATCTTGGTGGTTGTACTTATCAAAATATTTATGCAACATCTTGGCAAGTTGAGCGATCGAATGGATAAAAGCAACAAGTAATGTATGACACTATTTCTTAACACAACCTTCGAATGTGAGGGTGAGTAATCTAGACATGACATTTTTAGTCTCTACCTTATTACACAAATAGAGATGGATAAATTGAAAGAGATGTTCACAAAAAGTTGATTCCCCCTCACCATCAAACTTAAGTTTTGACATGTCATGAATGAGTTCAGCAGGGATGGTACAATTAAGCTCTTTGGAAAAAGATCCTGGGATTATGATTTCTGGAAGAGCCATTTTTAACATAAGAGATTCAAACTAGAATCTATAACATAGCCTGTCTTATGACCCTCCTTCTGGTGCCATTTTTTGATGGTGCTGGAAATTCGTCAACCAAGGGGATATCCCCGATGTGAAGTTGCAACTATACCTCAAACAATTTGGTGTAGGAGTCTGGCCATCCAGTATGAAGGCCTGATTGCCATATACTTAGAGAGTTTCCTTGGCTCTAGCTGTTAGCACATGAGAGTGTTACACTGGTATCTTCAAACAACAAGGTATGTGTGCCTGGTGAATGTGTAATGTAATTGTGTCGAGGTTCTCTTACTACAAAGGTGGAGAGTAAAGTGAGCCTCTAAATGAGAGGTAGTAGTACCACCTAGGAAGAGACACACGCACACCAAAAATGTTTTTCCAGCACCCAGAAGAATAGTCCACAGTGGATTCGATAGTCATTAAAACTGAGGTGAAGGGGACAACACGTACACCACCCAATGGAGTAGTCCGCATGGATGTGACAGTCGTTATAACGAGAAAACAAATATGGTCTATTGAGTATCCCGCAAATTATTCCACAATGATGTGACAATGGTGATCGCAAACACACAAAGGTGGTCTGTCTAGTATCCTACAGATTAATCCACAGGGATGAGACAATGATGATAAGCAATACAAAACATCTTCGACAATGTAAGTACTAAAATAACCAAAGTAGTTCAAATATTAATACAGGTTAAGCAAACATGCATTACAAATGTTTAAAGAGTAGTCTTACAAACATCTACAAAACATGCATGAAAACGTGTTGGCCTTAACAAGCTTCTAAATTAAGCAAAAGTCCCAAGACACATTTGTACACCATACATCACTAGTCCCAGTAGTGGGACATTGGAGCCACTCCTCACACCTAAAAGAACAGACTACAGAATCTCAAGGTTATGTGGGAGGAGCCAAGGTGAAAATTCCTTGCTCATACAATGGGAGGAATATATATAGCCAAGGGTGATACTTGACCCTTGTGACTCTTGGAATACCCTCATGACCATTCAACTTCCAATTAATTTTCAACTGACATGAATCTTCAAATTCTTGTGTGCATCCATTGGAATTCACTTTACATTACATTTCGTTACAATGGATATGGCCCATGGTGGTGATGTGGCCAAGACAGCTCATGAAACAACTCGACATGACACTGTTGACATGTACTGGGTGATTTTGGTGTCCATGTCAAGTTGTTGCATTGTTGAGTGATGGATGTACTCTTGGTGTGCTTTGTCTTCTCCTTCGCATGGCATAGTGTTTCAGGGTCTTTGATAGTCTTAGTCTTGCATGATGGTTCAATGCATATGTTCCTTTCACTTATTACTTGATGTGCTTGGTATGTTCATCCATCTGCAAGCAAGTCTTCTAGCATGTGCACTCCTTCTTCATCCCATTTTTCTTCTCTCCGTGATCTATAAGTGTACCTATTCCTGCAATTCACTCATGACAGGATGACATCAAATCCAAAACCTCCTAGTATATCATGATGCATTGTTCTCGTTTTTTGGGTGACAGGGAGGGACAACAACTCACTGAGATAGAAAAAAGCACAACTCGGGCTGGAATAAGGATCTCCGGGAGAAAAACATACACTATCAGGAAAAACTACGTAGTGACCAATGGGAGGCAGAATTGCACAGTGAAGAACACCAATGGTAGTTGCAAGGTGGGACCCTGAGAGGCACTTCTATGCATTTCTTGGAGGGAAGGCAAGACAGGGTTGCAAGGGACCTATTAGGAAATCCTGTGTAGGTTTCAAGGTAAGGCATGACAGGGCTGCAAGGGACCTGCTAAGCATGACAGCGCATTTTTGTAGATTGGTGCAGAGCAGGCAACAGAGGGCCTACTAGACATGACTGCACAATTTTGGAGAACAATGCAGGATAGTCAGCAGAGGGCCTGCTAGAAATGACTGCACAAATTTGGTGAGTAGTGTCGGACTTACAACAAAGGGATCAACTTGGCATGTCTGCATAATTTTGGAGAAAAGTGAAGACCCAGGTCTCGGTGCAGTGCAGGGTTCTGACAGACCAGAGGGAAGCTTGATGACTGTGCTTGAGAAATGCATAGTGCAAATTGAACATGAAGGCAATTTCTGCATAGTTTTGGGAGGCAGATAGGCTACTTACCTTTGGGATTCCACAATGAAACTAACCTAGACGAAAATGAGGATTGACTAGGGAAGCACAAGGCCCATAAAAGTTATAAGAGACTTTCTTAATAATTTATGCCTAAATTATGACCATTCAAACAACTCCCTTTCATCATTCAAATTGGGTACCATGACCACAATTTTAGGGCATAATATTTGAAGAAGCATATATCCTCAATCAGGAGGATTTATGGGGTGTACCACCTACTATTGGAAACAACATTACGAGGAGAATCAAATGAATATGGTCTTGAGAGAAAATTAACTATTTTCCCCTGTCATTTTCCTCATAAAAACAAGGATTCTTCTGGCTACTACTTGGGTTGACATCAACGATAACCAAATTCCAAGTAGAAACAATATCCCCTTTGGAATTGATGGTGTTGTAACATTATTTGGTTTTTATAAGTTAGTATATTAGTCAAAAATACATTCAAAATGTTAAGTTAGGATATGGATGAAAAAGAAAGAAAAATTGAAAATATTAGGACAATTGTATATTTTATATGCATCGATATCAACAAAATGTTAGGAGTTAGTTGCCCTAAATAATGGAGGCAAAACAAAAACAAATTATGGTAGGAAAGCAAAAGAAAATAAAGGTTTTAGTTTCAAAAATAGAATAAATGCAAGGGATGCTCATTTGAATGTGCCACATTAGAAATGTTAAATTTTTGTTAATTAATGATTAATTTCCTTAATCAGGATTAATCTTTGGTTGTAAACCTTTGACATTGAATTTTATGTTACATAACGCAATTTTTTATTAGGCCAAAGTCACTAAGCGAAGAAACGATATATCCGCCTCAACTAAAGGACGCACATTATTGGATGTTCAATCTACTCCCTGCCCAAATCAATGGCAGAGAGATACTTCACACCCCCCCCCCCTCAACCATTTCTCGTTAACGTTATGGGGGGGGGATCCACAAAGTGATTTCAATGGCGAATGCCCCAACCCTACGCGTCACCACCTTATAGCTCTGCACCCCCCAGTCAAAACCACAAACCGTTACCTACCCTACCTTCGCAATCCTCTTATGGTTTTCCTCCACTAACGGTCCTCTATCCCACGCCTGGACCATTACCCCTTAACCAATCTAATGTCGCCACCTCATTTTCCTGTTGCCAAGTCATCCTACTTGTTTCCACCTCATGCGCCCGCTGCTTGCTGTCATGTTCATTCTTATTCATCTATTGCAGCTTTGCTCCTATACATTAAAGTACTACGGTCATAAATAAAATCATTAGCCCATCCCTACATGTTATAAATACACCTAAACCCACCTCTTTATCACTTTCCTTTGAATCTTTACTATTATTTGTAGGTAAAATAGTTTTCTGTAGGACTTTTTCCTATTCAATCAATCTGTTATTAGAATCCCTCTTCCTTCTGTCTGTCAGCATGGCCCCAAAAGGGAAAACTAAAAAGAATAGTGCAGAGGAAAGCACTGCTACTCCAACCCAGCTCGATTTTGACCATGTTCCTCTTGTTGACTCACTTTTTAAGATTTCAGAAGACAAGTGTGAGTTCGATTTCCATGAACTACACTTATGGCTCAAACAAAAATACCTTGACTAGCAATACCCAATCCGATTATGGGAATCTCTATTACCTTTCTTCAGTTTCCCAAAAACACATGATTTCCCTGACCTAATTACCTAGTGCCAAGCCAAATATGACCCTGTAAAAGGATCATTGGTGGATCAGAATGGAGACATTATGATCACCATCAGTGCTGAAACCATAAAACAGATGCTCCTAATTTTTCAATTAGACTCTCAGCCATTTTTCACCAGCAACACTTATGGATCTATACCATAAGTTAACCTTTCCATAGAGAACCCAAATCTTTGAAATTTGTTTACTAAAGGATGCAGAATTACCAAAAGTAAATCCACCCTACTCATCTTCCATGTTTCGTGAAGCCTCCAGACATTGTATTTCTCTGCTTTCCTACTTACTATGATATCAAAATGACCAACATGTTGATGAAACCATCCTTAGTTTCCTTTCCATCTTCAACAAATATCAACAACCATCATTCATGTATAATTACTTCCAATTCCTGGCTGATAATATACATGAACAATTCATGAATTTTATTGTATAGGGAGTGTTTAGTTACATCTGTGTAATTGTTCACATGTTTCCTTTTCACCAGGGGAATCTTTTGCCTAACAAGCTCAGCAAACAAGATGAGAAAGGAGTGAATCAATCAGTGATTCATTGGACCGAAATAGTTAGGACCACTTCTACAAGCTCTTGAATTTCATAATTTATAGATATATTCATACATCCCGTGGCACAACTCCTCAACAATTAGATAGAACCAAGGATTGGAGATGAGATTAAAAGGATTTTACACTTAAGTGAACAAACTAAAGCTGGTGACTGGTATTTATACCAGAACTACACAAAGATAAGGATATATGGTTGTGAGTTTGCACCATATAAGTTGCCCAAGTATGTTCCTATTAGAATATTTTCTCTGGAATATATTAGGCAGATGATCAACATGGATGAACTGCACTTTGTGTTAGGGAAAAGGAAATCTCAATTCAAGATGAAGGCCAATATTGGATCATTCATTTGCAACACTAGATCAGTTGGTGTTGATGCATATACATTGTTAAAGAAGATGAGTTTCCAACCTAGCTTTACATGGTCTTATGACCCTTTTGGTATTATTTATGCCTTGAGAGTTGAATTAAAAATGAATCCTTATAATCATACTCCAAGACCCGAAATAGATAAGTTCATGAATCAAGAAAAATGGGTTGATGGGACACTTCAAGAGGAAGATGAATAGGTTGTATCCACCCCCACTGAACAAACTCTAGTTGCTCAGAGCAAGCAACAGAGAGGGGTGAGAGAGGAGACTTCATCTACTGAGGAGATTATGAAAGGATTCATTTTTCAATAGAATAAGCCAAAGGTTGGCTTGGTTACATCAACAGAAGAAACTCAACCAATAATAATTGATCTTGGAGATTAAGAAGTTTCTACATCATCAGGAGTTAATATTTCAACAACTCCTCCTACAACTAGTGTTTCAACCAATCATCCTACAACTTCACCTTCTAGGGAGCCTCTAAAAATCATTCAGTCCACAGGAACCAGTTCTTTAGATGATCAGAACATATTTTCAAGTTTCCTTGAGATCAAACAGAAGAATGAGACCTTGAATTATAATGTATATAGCCAATTCTGGAAACAAAACTTCAACTTCCTAGCATAGGATTCTTTCTGCTTTTGACAGTGAGAAATGAAGCATGCAAATGGATTTCTTGCAAGTCTCCATTAGATTATAAAAAGACCGTGTTTTCATTTGATGCCAGTAAAATCCATCCCATTGACCAAATGGATATGCATAGACAGACGGGTGAAATGTTATTTTCTACTATGACAACTACCTATGTCTCTTTCTAAACTTGGGACTGCCCTATCCAATTTTCAGTCTCAGTACAAGTTAGAAAATATATCTTCCTTAGCCAAATATAACAAAATAAAGGCATTGGAGGAGTTTGTAATTAAAGTAGGATATGATCCCAAAGATGTAAAAGATGCAGAGTTACTCCTCAAAAAGAAAGATGCAGATATTGATGCCTTCTACAAAAGATCATCTAACAAAGGACATAACAGAAAATGAACAACAAAAGGAGGACATGATCAAGCTTATCATTGAGCAAAATATACAACTGAAGAAAATGGAAGAGCAGATTGAAGAGTTACTAAAGGAGAAGGAAGCAACACAACTTTCTATGATTCCAGTCACAATAGTCCCAATAGCAGTTGTAGGCACAGATCCTAGTTCATCGTCAACAACCATTGATTCTACTTCAACAATAGTTGATCCGATGCAATGAGTGCTAAGTGAACTATTCAAAAATCATGAGAAATTAATCAGTTACGACTACCTCTCATGGAAATGGTCATACGTTTGAATGACTTACTTAACGCAGTTGAATCCCAAAAATGATGCACTGCGTAATCCCCCATACTTAAATTCAAAAAGAGTCAAGGGATCTCTACTTGAATGGTTCATGAGGCACAATACTTGCTAAGGTTTTGCAAATGGGGTAGCAAGCTAAGTGGGCTTGATTGTGGAAAAACTCCACAGTTAAGCGCGCTTGAGCCAGAGGAGCTCTGGGATGGGTGACCTCCTGGGAAGTCCTGGTTATCGGGCCCCGGAAGTGATGATTGATGCTATGTGATTCGTTCTCAACATTTCACTAGTTTCAATCCCACTTCTTCACCCCTGGGAGCATCACCCGATGCAATGAGTGTTAAGTGAACTATTCAAAAATCATGAGAAATGTGATGATTGATGCTATGTGATTCGTTCTCAACATTTCACTAGTTTCAATCCCACTTCTTCACCCCTGGGAGCATCACCCGATGCAATGAGTGTTAAGTGAACTATTCAAAAATCATGAGAAATTAGTCAGTTACGACTACTTCTCATGGAAATGGTCATACGTGAATGACTTACTTAACGCAGTTGAATCCCAAAATGATATCTAATACATCTAATATATATATTATATATATAATATATATATATATAGATTATATATATATATAGTAATATAGAATCATAGTATATATTACTATATAATATACTTTAAGATATATAGATTATGTTGTTAATAAAATAAAATTGTTGGGCATTAGTATGTGTTTTCATGTAAATGTAAAACCAAAAAATAAATTGTTTTTTAGTCATTTAATTATTTATAAGTGGAGTTGGTTAAACATAAATGTTGTTATCCATAAATGGAGTCAGTTATTAGTAAGTGAGGGATTTTCTGCGTGTAAGAAGTTTGCATTAAGATATTCTGGAGAGTGTAAGAAGTGGGCACATGGGGCGATTTTGAGAATCGCCCTCGCCACGCCACCCCACAAAAGCATGCAAGTTATGTGATTTGATGCTGCTAGATTAATCACTATAATCACCTAACTTGCATGCTTATTTGATGCTGCTAGATTGATCACTATAATCACCTAACTTGCATGCTTTTGCGGGGTG
>APFE030931062.1:27280-48381 GCA_000404065.3 Pinus taeda | reverse complement strand
TTCCAAAATGGATAGCTTTCTTTTAGATACTGGATTTTCTAGGTGTTATTCTGACAATACTATCTATACCAAGAAAATGGGTAAGCCTCTTATCATTCTTGTTCTTTATGTTGATGATCTTATCCTTACTGGTAGTGATCCCAACCTTATAAACCATGTGAAGTCTAGCCTTAAAAATCAGTTTGAAATGACAGACTTAGGACACTTGCATTATTTTCTTGGTCTTCAAGTATTGCAATCCAAGGAAGGTATTTCTCGTTCCCAGCCCAAGTATGCTTGTGATCTTCTATGCCACTTTCACATGGAAGATTGTAAGACAACTCCTTCTCCCTTTTAGTTTGGAGCCAAACTTTCAGTCGCTTGTACTTCCCCTGAAGTTGACGCTACTTTATACCGTCATCTTGTAGGAAAACTTTTGTATCTGACCCATACTCGTCTTGACCTTTCCTTTGATGTTGGCCTTATTTCTTGTTTTATGCAAAACCCACATGAAAGTCATTAGAAATTCAAAAAGAGTCAAGGGATCTCTACTTGAATGGTTCATGAGGCACAATACTTGCTAAGGTTTTGCAAATGGGGTAGCAAGCTAAGTGGGCTTGATTGTGGGAAAAACTCCACAGTTAAGCTCGCTTGAGCCAGAGGAGTTCTGGGATGGGTGACCTCCTGGGAAGTCCTGGTTACCGGGTGCAAGCCCCGGAAGTGATGATTGATGCTATGTGATTCGTTCTCCACATTTCACTAGTTTCAATCCCACTTCTTCACCCCGGTGAGCATCACCCGATGCAATGAGTGCTAAGTGAACTATTCAAAAATCATGAGAAATTAGTCAGTTACGACTACCTCTCATGGAAATGGTCATACGTGAATGACTTACCTAACGCAGTTGAATCCCAAAATGATATCTAATATAATGCACTGCGTAAACCCCCATACTTAAATTCAAAAAGAGTCAAGGGATCTCTACTTGAATGGTTCATGAGGCACAATACTTGCTAAGGTTTTGCAAATGGGGTAGCAAGCTAAGTGGGCTTGATTGTGGGGAAAAACTCCACAGTTAAGCGCGCTTGAGCCAGAGGAGTTCTGGGATGGGTGACCTCCTGGGAAGTCCTGGTTACCGGGTGCAAGCCCCGGAAGTGATGATTGATGCTATGTGATTCGTTCTCCACATTTCACTAGTTTCAATCCCACTTCTTCACCCCTGTGAGCATCACCCGATGCAATGAGTGCTAAGTGAACTATTCAAAAATCATGAGAAATTAGTCAGTTACGACTACCTCTCATGGAAATGGTCATACGTTGAATGACTTACTTAACGCAGTTGAATCCCAAAATGATATCTAATATAATGCACTGCGTAATCCCCCATACTTAAATTCAAAAAGAGTCAAGGGATCTCTAACTTGAATGGTTCATGAGGCACAATACTTGCTAAGGTTTTGCAAATGGGGTAGCAAGCTAAGTGGGCTTGATTGTGGGGAAAAACTCCAAGTTAAGCGCGCTTGAGCCAGAGGAGTTCTGGGATGGGTGACCTCCTGGGAAGTCCTGGTTACCGGGTGCAAGCCCCAGAAGTGATGATTGATGCTATGTGATTCGTTCTCCACATTTCACTAGTGTCAATCCCACTTCTTCACACCTGTGAGCATCACCCGATGCAATGAGTGCTAAGTGAACTATTCAAAAATCATGAGAAATTAGTCAGTTACGACTACCTCTCATGGAAATGGTCATACGTTTGAATGACTTACTTAACGCAGTTGAATCCCAAAAATGATATCTAATATAATGCACTGCGTAATCCCCCATACTTAAATAGCTGATCCAACAAGATTATCACAAGAATTGGCCATAAAAAAATAGGAAAATGATAATTTACTGCAAAAGTTCCAAATTTAGAATTTCATAAAGTCAAGAATGATACTTTGTATGTGTAGGAGATGCAGAAGTCCCACAAGTTGGAACTTAAGATCCAGAAGTTGCAAAGTGAGTCCCTAAGGGAAGATACTTTGGCCCATGCCAAGGAAAGTATTTGGACACATATCAGCCAATCTATGATAGATGTATGGCCATCCATAAAGATTATTTTTGAGTAACAAGAACTCATCACCAAATGCAGAGGAGTGACAAAAGAACAAAAAGTGGCTTTGAAGACCAAGCTAGCAGAAGCCATGGATATGATTAAGGTGCTAAATTCAAAAAGCAAAGAAGAACTAGAAGAAATAAACATTTATGAAAGAACAACTACAATCTTATATATTAAGAAGGTATTGCAAAAGAATAATTTGATCAGCAAATTAGAAACAAAATGTCAAACTCTGGATATTGTTGTCAAAAAGTTTCATTCAAAGTTTAATATCTTGAATAAAAAATAACTACCAGGATTGGTAGGTATGAATGATAAATTGATCAAATTAGAATATTATTGCAAGGAATTGTATAATAATGCAGTGAACACATCGAAATTTTCATGAATCAAAGGGCAAATAATAGGGAAGGCCTTTCTGGAAGCCTTGGAGTTTGATTTGACCATCAAGCATGAAATTAGACATTTATTCCTCACCAAGCCAAGTTTCGAGAGGTACACAAAAGTGGATGAAACATTTAGAGAGATGGTAAATGTGGAAATCCCAAGTGAACAAATATGGGATCAATTGTGTGAAACAATTTAGTAATTTATGATTCTAACAACATGACAGCTCATCAATGTTTTCAAGAAAATCATCAACAGATTCCCAAAAGATAGAGCCACCTCTTCAACAGTTTTCTGATTCCTACAATATTGTCCTATTTTTGTAATTTTGTCGTATTTTGATATGTTGTTCCAACAAAACATAGATCTTTTTCAATTTTTTTGTATAAATAACTCCTTCTTTGAGTTATTATGGGTTGAACCCTTGAACAAGCTATCAAGCAAATTTGTACTAAGTTGGAGCATTTTTTTGGAATAATAAAGGATTATGATTTTATCTCATAATGTTTGTTTCTTAGTGAGTAATATTTCATGTTGTTCATTCATTATGCTTTTCTTCATATAAATTAAGTCTTTTATAGTTATCCGGTTCAAAATTTAATTGAGTTTCAATCTCATTTTGAATCTTATGTGAAGTTGTGATTTTAAACAAGAGAATAATCTACAGAACTATTTGTTATTGTAAGTTCCTCTTTAAATATAAATTACATCAAATTTCTGTAACAGTTTAATTATATTTTGTTGGTTAAGTAAACATTGTTTTCTTAATTTCTTCTTATAATTGGTTAAATATTCAGTTTGAATATTAAATGAATTATACTTCTCCATGCTCTACTTATCCACCCCATTAAAATCAAATTAGTTATGTGCAGTTGAAGAACAACCTTTTATTTTACTTGGAAATCTAAGTTTGAAGCACCTACTTATGAATTGTTCACTAGTCATCCAAACATTCAAAACCAAAAAACATTATAGATACATTGGCATAACTAATTGACCTAGAGTTATCTCAAAGGACAACATTAGATTGGTGTCGTTGCCAAGGAGCGAAGGATTGAAAGATTTATTTTCCCTGGGGTAACGATTTTTTCCCCCTTTTCCTTTAAGGTGAATAAAGGATTAGATATAGGTCAAAAAATTCACCTGGAGATTACATTGTTTCAAGCTAGCTCCTTTTAAGCATACTAGATCATGCTCTGATTCTGAGATTGTTAACCCTCAACCAGATCCATAGAAACTTATTAGGAGAGCCTCTTTAAGGATAAGACTGCAAACCTCTTCTTCTTCTTCAACATTAAAACCTGAAGAAATATCATTTGTAGATCCTTTTTCATTTGTTCCATCCAATCCTGATTGGACTAAGCTACCTCCTAGGGTTTCTAAACTCCATTCAAAAGGAGTAGATCTTCCATCAACCTTTTTAATCAAATCACTTGAATCATATAAAGTGCCATCCATTCTTATAAATTCTCCTTCATCTAAGGAAGAATTGGGTTTACATTTACCTAAATTCAAGCCTATAGATTTCATTTCTCCAACTCCTTATTCTATTCTATCAACTTCTACTAATCTTGAAGAGACATTCTCTGTCTATTCAAATCCTTTGTTTGATAATAAGGAAGACTTTCCATCAAGAGTTCACAAGTTGGTTATTAAAACCCCTTTAAAATCCTCAAGAAGTCCTCTCCTTTCTCTCCTCCACACACTACTACCCCCACCGACTCCTCTTCTTCACCTTCATCTTCATCATCTTCCTCTTCTTCTTCATCATCTACTCAATCACCCCAGACTCCACCTTCCACTGTGGCTTTTCAACCCATTATACAAGAAAGATATGTTGCTTTAGTCCTTCCTCAAAACTTGGCAAATTTTCCTGATGGATATCTAAAGCATTTACCAAAGTTCAGTGGTGAAACTGGTCCTTCAACAAAATATCATGTAGTTGTTTTCCTAGATTTTGCTCATAATATGAACATAGAACATGAAAACTTTTATATGAGATTATTTGTGCAATCCTTAGAAGGAACTGTTAGGATATGGTTTAGGCAACTTAGACCTGACTCTATAAGAACATGGAATTAGCTCATAACTATATTTAAGAATCAATGGGGTGTAAAGAAGGATCTTGTCTACTTTCTTACTGAATTTGAAGACTTGAAGAGAAACCTTGGTGAACCAGTGGTCGAATTTATTATCAAAAGATTTAATAAACTCTATCATAAAATGCCTATTGATTGTAAGCCACAAGTAGCAGCTACAAAATTTAGATTTTCCAAATCATTTGATGATGACTTTGTAGTCATGTTAAGAGAAAGAGTGTCCAATACATTAGAAGATATGCAGACAAATGCCATAGAGGTTGAAACTAATAGGTCCGCTTCTAGAAAACTTAAAGATAAAGCAGAGAAAGAAGAAAGAAAATTAAAAGCTAGGATTGATGACTCATCTTCTTCCAAATGAAAACTTGAAGGTCAGAAAATTGATGAAATCACATATTTATTTAGAAACCTTTCCAATAGGATTTCTAAAATTGATTCACAACCTAGAACTACTCAACAAACTATGGTTGGGCCACAAGCTCAAGCTCAATTTCGAAGAGCTCCTCAAATGCAGATCCTTCAGAGACCAGGTTCTGATCAAAACATCCAACCACCATTGTTAAGTGATGATCAATAACCTTAGGATGTAGGTCCTTTAATTACTGAAGATATCAATAATCTTGATTCTTTAGCAGTACAAATAGCAATATACCTACATCTTCCTCTCAATCTTTTGAACAAGAGCAAGGAGATGCTTAACTTCCCAAATATCAAGCATTTTATGAATTTTTTTATTGTAGAATTAAATAAGAGGTATGATCTAAGACCTAGATCAAGCCCAAGTAGACCTCTAAAGTCTACAACTATAATTGAACCTGCAATGAAATCTATCCAAACAAAAACTCGAACATCTCAAACTAAAGAGTCATGTATTAAAACCTTTTCATCTAATAAAACCATTTTGACAACTTTTAATATTGAGAAAGAATTGGAAAGAGTCGATATTCCTATCCCTTTAGCTGAACTTTCCAAGAGCCCTGGTTATAAAAATCAAGTGTCTAAATGGATACAATCCTCTACTATAGATGTTGAGGGACATATTATCAGTCTAAAAGATGAAAAACCCTCGGTAGTTTTTGGCCCTAGTTATGATATGATTGACGAGATTGTTCCATCCTTTTATGTAACTTTAAAGGTCCATGATTTTCTCTTGTATAACTGCATGTTAGACTCTGGAGCTTCTCATAACCTTATGCCAAATATAATTATGGACCAGATCCAGTTAGAAGTTACTCATTCCTATCATGACCTCTACACCTTTGATTCAAAGAAAGTACCATGCCTAGGACTAATCAAAGGCCTAAGTGTGACCTTAGCCCAAATACATGTTAAGAGTATAGCCTTAGACATAGTTGTCACTGATATTTTTGCCAAGTTTGGTATGCTTCTATCTAGATCATGATGTGCCAAACTTGGAGGATCAATTCAGATGGACATGTCTTTTTGCTACTATTCTAGTCTATGGAGGTGAACATTTAAGGTTATATAGGGAAGCCAGATTCCTCCATACTGTTTGCAGGTTTGATCAAACTCTCAACTTGTCATTGAAAATACAGTTTCTAAACCTAAAATTGTAAAATCATATATCTGGGCACTTTATTTTGATGGCTCTTTCTCAAAGAAAGGAGGAGGAGCATGGATTGTTTTAACCTCGCCAAATAAAGAAAATATTACACAATCATGTAAACTTGAATTTGAAGTCACCAATAATGTAGTCGAGTAAGAAGCTTTTCTTCTTGGTCTTGAACTAGCTAAGAGTCTAAAGGTTAAAAAATTGAGTGCCTTTTCTGATTCTAAACTAATAGTCAAGAAATTTAGAAACTTGTGTCAGACAAAGCACCCAAGACTTAGATCTTATAGAAATGAAGTATGGGATACAATTGGAAATTTATTTCAAGGATTTAACATAACTGCTATACCCAGGGATGAGAATATCCAAGCTAATTCACTTGTTGTTTCAGCAAGCTCTTTTAAAATCCCTGAGCCAGTATTATTGGAATATCATATTCAAGTCAAGTACATACCATCAATTCTTGATAACCTTAAACACTGGTAGATTTTTGAAGATGGTGAGTAGTTAAAATATTTTCTTCAATTCATTGATGAATTCTCAAATATGCAAATTGAAGAAGATAAAAAAGATGTTCAAGAATCAAATCAACAAGCCCAGAAACATCATTTAATACTGAAATTCTTGATCATGATGTCATTCAATTATCTAATAATTTTATTCCCAAAGGATTAGTTCCATTGGAAAAGCTATTTGATAATAATGATGTCTCCACAAGCCCCTTCTCTAATTCACCTGAAGAATAAATTGAAGAGTGCAATATTGGGAATTTATATGAAGTGAAAAATGTTAAATTATCATCATCTTTGCCTTTGGATGTTAAAAAAAATAATTGAATCTTATTAAAAATTACAAAGATGTTTTTTCTATTCTTATAATGAATTAAAAACTTATGATACATCTTTGATTGAGCATAAGATTCCTTTGAAACCAGAAGAAAAACCCTTCCAACAAAAATTAAGAAGAATCAATCCAATACTTCTTCCAACCATTGAGAAAGAACTTAAAAAGTTGCTTGATGCTCATATCATAGTTCCTTTGAGGTATTCTGACTGGATGGCTAACCTATTTCCTGTTAGAAAGAAAAATGGTGAAATTAGGTTATGTGTAGACTTTCGAAATTTGAACAAATCATCTTTAAAGGATAACTACCCATTGCCCAACATGGATCATCTACTTCAAAAAGTCTCAAGCCAAAATATGATTTCTATGCTAGATGGATTTTCTGGTTACAACTAGATTATGGTGAGTCAAGTTGACCAAGACAAACTGCTTTTACTACTCCCTAGGGTACATTCATGTATGCCAGGATGCCATTTGGACTGACAAACGCTGGATACACTTTCCAGAGAGCCATGGATCTAGCATTTGTAGGTAATACATCTGAATTTACTGTCATTTATCTAGATGATTTAACTGTTTTCTTTGATTCTGATGAAAATCATTTAAAACACTTGATTAAGGTTTTTAACAGGTGCAGAAAATATGGCATATCCATAAATCCAAAGAAGTCTTTATTTGTTGTAAAGGGAAATTACTAGGGCACATTGTTTCCAGGGAGGGAGTTACCATTGGTCCAAAGAGAGTTTCAACTATTCAAACTTTGTCTCTGCCTAGAAACAAGGAGATACAAACCTTCCTTGGGAAAATTAATTTTCTCATAAGGTTTATCCCTAATTATGAAAAGATAGTAAAAGATATAACTGATATGTTAAAGAAGAAAAATGAAGTGAAATGAACAGTTTCTGCCAGATATGCTTTTGATCATATAAAAATAGCTATATCTGAAGCCCCTACATTAGCCAATCCTGATTACTCCTCCCATTTTAACATATTTTATTTTGCATCAGAGACAACCTTAGCAGTTGTAATTTTATAGAAGAATATAAATGGTGATGACCAACCCATAGCCTTCTTTAGTAAAGTCATGAGGGATGTTGTGCTTAGATATGAAATTATTGAAAAATAAGCTTATGCTTTAATCCAAGCCCTCAAAGCCTTTAGAACCTATGTTTTTCATTCACACATTACAACCTATGTCCCTAATCATGTTGTCAAAACTATTTTGACCCAACCTAATACTGATGGGAGAAGGGGGAGGTGGCTTTCCAAAATTCTTGAATTTGATCTTCATATCAAGACCACAAAGTTGGAGAAAGGTCAAGGTTTGGCCAAATTGCTGGTTGAATCCAATTACAAAGTATTGGGAATAAAATTCATTTCTGAACTGTCATCTGAGAAGAATCCACAAGAACCTTTCTTAAATGTAGAAGGGGAGAATCCATAAGAATCTTCTCAAAATTTGAAGGAGAATCCACAAGAACCTCCTTATTCATATCAAATCATTCTCATTCATATAGATAAAAAATATTTACTCTCTGATTGGTATTATGATAATCTGCAGTTTCTTAGAGATTTTCAATGTCCAATTGAACTTGACTTAAAGCAGTGTAAGGCCCTGAAGCTTAAAGCAGTTAAATATTGTATTATCAATGGTAATCTATACTGTAAGGGTCCTCTCAATACAATTCTTCTCTGCTTGACTGAAAATGAAACAGAGGGAATTATATATCAGTTCCATGCAGGGTTTTGTGGTGGACACTATGCCTGGAGAGCAACAGCTTACAAAATTTTAAAGGTGGGTTTCTACTGACCCACACTATTTAAACAAGTTGGAGAAAGAGTTAGAATTTGCACACAATGTCAAATATTTTATGGGAAACAGAAGTTGTCAGCACTCCCTCTTGTTCCAGTATTGGTTCAGGAACATTTTCTACAATGAGGGTTGGATTTCATAGGAGAGATTCATCCACAATCAAGTAATCAACATAGATGGATTCTAATTGCTACAGACTATTTTACCGAATGGGTAGAGGCCATACCTATTAAAAATACAACTGATATTGTTGTTATTAAATTCCTCGAGGAAAATATTTTATCAATATTTGGATGTCCTCAACAGATTGTTACAGACAATGCAATAGCTTTTAGCAGTGTTAAAATGATTGAGCTTTTCAAAATTATTCAATTCTGTTACATCATTCTACACCATAACTATCCGTGGGGTAATGGGCTAGTAGAGTCCTCAAACGAGAGCTTAGTTAAGGTCATTAAGAAGACTCTTGAAGACCATAAAAAGAGTTGGGACAATCACCTGATCCATGCAATTTGGGAAAACAGAGTTTCTCCTAAGAGATCCACAGGCAAGTCTCCTTTCCAATTAGTCTATGTTAAGGAAGCATTCTTTCCCACTCATTTGGTTTTACCAGTTATGAGGTTCCTTAAGGAATCTTATGAAGAAAAAGATGATTTCTCAAGAAGGATTAATCAAATAATTGAGTTAAATTAGGACAAGTATGAAATTCAGTACAAGCTAAGGAAATATCAAAACAAGATGAAGGAGTTGTTTGACAGAAAGTCCAGATAAAGAAATTTCAAGAAAGGATACCTGGTGCTTAGATGGGATACTAGGAGGGAGGATAAAGGAAAGCATGCAAAATTTGACAACCCCTGGTTTGGTCCATTTAGCATTGCAAAAGTCAAAGGGAATAATACATACATCCTACAGAAATTGGGGACATTATTCTTCATTTCCAGTCAATGGGAAATACTTGAAACCTTATACCCAATATTACATTTTCATCCATTCATTCATCATCTGTGATTATCTGGAGAGTTCATTTTATTTTGAAAATTGCAAATGTGTAATTATTTCAGCAAAGACTCCATAGCTCGAGGAGAAGGCACTTGGATTTGCTTGTCCTCTGCATCCCACAAGGGGAAGAAATCCTCAGTTAGAGCCGACATTGTAAAATTATCTAGTTTTGATAAGTTAGTATATTAGTCAAAAATAAATTCAAAATTTTAAAGTTAGGATATCGATGAAAAAGAAAGAAAAATAAAAAATGGTAAGACAATTGTATATTTTATATGCATCCATATCAACAAAATGTTAGGAGTTAGTTGCCCTAAAGAATGGAGGAAAAATAAAAACAAAAAATATTAAGAAAGCAAAAGAAAATAAAGGCTTTAGTTTCAAAAATAGAATAAATGCAAGGGCTTCTCATTTAAATGTGCCACATTAGAAATTTTAAATTTTTGTTAATTAATGATTAATTTCCTTAATTGAGATTAATCTTTGGTTGTAAACATTTGACATTGAATTATATGTTACATAGCACATATATGTTTGATTAGGCCAAAGTCACTAAGTGAAAAAAACATCATATCGGCCTCAAATAAAGGATGCACATTATTGGACAGTCAATCTACTCCCTGCCCAGATCAACGACGGGGAGAGACTTCGCACCCCCCTCGACCATTTCTCGTTAACACGTTCGGGGTGGGGGTCCACAAAGTGGTTTCAATGGCGGATGCCCCAACCCTATGTGTCACCACCTTATAGCTCTTCACCCCCCCACAATCCTCTTATGGTTTTCCTCCACTAACGGTCCTCCATCTCGCGCCTGCACCATTATCCCTTAACCAATCCAATGTTGCCACCTCATTTTCATGTTTCCACCCCACGTGCTCGCTACCCTGTTGTCATGTCTATTCTTATTCGTCTGTTGCAGCTTCATTCCTATACATTAAAGCCACTATGATCATCAATAAAACTGTTAGCCCATCCCTGAATGTTATAAATACACCTAAACCTGCCTCTTTTTCACTTTCCTCTGACTCTTTACTATTATTTGCAGGTAAAACAATTTTATGCATGACCTTTTCCTATTCAATCAATATATTATCATAATTGCTCTTCCTTCTGTCTAGTAGCATGGCCCCAAAAGGGAAAGCTAAAAAGCAGAGTGCATAATAAAGCACTACTACTCCAACCCACATCGACCTTGACCATGTTCCTCTTGTTGACTCACTTTTTAAGATTGCATAAGCCAAGTGTGAGTTCAATTTCCATGAACTGCACTTATGGCTCAAAAAAAAATACCTTGACCAACAAGTCCCAATCAGATTCTGGGAATCATTGTTACCTTTCTCCAGTTTCCCAAAAACACATGATTTCCCTGACCTAATTACTTGGTGCCAAGCCAAATATGACCCTATAAAAAGTGTAGTGGTGGCTCAGAATGGAGACATTCAGATCACTATCAATGCTGAAACCATAAAACGAATGCTCCTAATCCATCAATTAGACTTTCTCAGCCATTTTTCACCAACAACACTTATGGATTTGTACCATAATTTCACCTTTCCACAGAGAGCCCAAATATTTGAAATATTTTTACCTGAGGATGTAGAATTACCAAAAAGAAGTACACCCTACTCATCTTCCATGTTTCCTGAAGCCTCCAGACATTGTATTTCTCTACTTTCCTACTTATTAGGATATCCATATAACCAGTCTGTTGATGAAACCATCCTTGGTTTCCTTTCCATCTTCAACAAAGATAAAAAACTAGCATTCATGTATAATTACAACCAATTCCTAGTTGATAATATACATGAAAAATTCATGAATTTTACTGTAAAGGGAGTGTTTAGTTACAACCCTGTAATTGTTCACATGTTTCTTTTTCAGCGGGGATACCTTTTTCCTATCAAGCTCAACAAACGGGATGAATAAGGAGTGAATCAATCAGTGATTCATTCGACCGAAATATTCAGGACCACTTCTACAAGCTCTTCATTTTCATAATTTATAGATACATTCATACATCCAGTGGCATAGCTCCTCAATAGTCAGATAGATCCAAGGATTGGTGATGATATTAAAAGGATTTTACACTTAAGTGAGCAGAATAAAACTGGTGACTAGTATCTATACTACAACTATACAAAGATAAGGATATATGGTTATGAGCTTGCACCATATAAGCTGCCCAAGTATGTTCCTATGAGAATCTTTTCTCTAGAATATATTAGGTAGATGATCAACATGGATGACCTACACTTTGTGTCAGGCAAAAGGAAATCTCAATTCAAGATCAAGGCCAAGATTGGATCATTCATTTGCAACACCAGATTAGTTGGTGTTGATGTAGATACATTGTTAAAGAAGATGAATTTACAGCCTAGCTTTACATGGTCTTATGACCCTTTTGTTATTATTTCTGCCTTGAGAGTTGAATTAAAAATGAATCCTTATAATCATACTCCAAGACCAAAAATATGAAATTTCATGAATCAAGAACAGTGGGTTGATGGGACAATTCAAGAGGCAGATGAACAGGTCGTACCCACCCCCACTGAACAAACTCCAGTTGCTCAGAGCAAGCATTAGAAAAGGGTGAGATAGGATACTTCATCTACTGAGGAGATTATGAAAGGATTCATTTTTCAACAGAAGAAGCCAAATTTTGGCTTGGTTACATCAACAGAAGAAACTCAACCAGTAATAATTGATCTCAAAGATTCAAAAGTTTCTACATCAGCAAGAGTTAATGTTTCAACAAATCCTCCTACAACTAGTGTTTCAACCACTCCTACAACTTTACCTTCTAGGGACCCTCTATAAATCATTCAGTCCACAGGAACCAATTCTTCAGATGATCAAAATATCTTTTCAAGGTTCCTTGAGATTAAACAGAAGAATGAGACCTTGAAGTCTAATGTATACAACCAATTCTAGAAACAAACTTCAACTTCCCAGCATAGGATTGTTTCTGCTTTTGACAGTGAGAAAGGAAGAATGCACATGGCTTTCTTGCAAGCCCAAATTCCATTTCCTAAGTCTCCATCAGATTATAAATAGACTGTGTTTTCATTTGATACCAATCAAATCCATCCCATTGACCAAATGGATATTCACAGACAAACTAGTGAAATGTTGTTTTCTACTATGACAACTACATCTATGTCTCTTTCTAAACTTAGGATTACCCTATCCAATGTTCAGTCTCAACTAAAGTTAGAAAATATCTCTTCCTTAGCCAAAGATAATAGAATAAAGGCATCGGAGGATTTTGTAATTAAAGTAGGATATGATCCCAAAGATGTAAAAGCTGCAGAGTTACTCCTCAAAAAGAAAGATGTAGACATTGCTACACTCAAAAAACAGTTGAAGTTGCCTTCTACAAAAGATCCTCTAACAAAGGACATAGCAAAAAATGAAAAACAAAAGGAGGACATGCTCAAGCTTATCATTGGGCAAAATATACAACTGAAGAAAATGGAAGAGCATATTGAAGAGTTAATAAAGGAGAAGGAAGCAACACAACTTGTTATGGTTCCAGTCGTAGCAGTCCCAATAGAAGTTGTAGGCACATAGCCTAGTTCATCATCAACAACCATTGAGTCTACTTCAATAGCAACTGATCCAACAAGATTATCACAAGAAATTGCCATACAAAAACAAGAAAACAAGAAGTTAATGCAAAAATTCTAAAATTTAGAATTGCAAAAAGTCAAGAATGATAATTCGCATGTGCAGGAGATGCAAAAGTCCCACAAATTGGAACTTAAGATCAAGAAGTTAGAAAGTGAGTACCTAATGGAATATACTTTAGCCCATGCCAAGGAAAGTATTTGGACATGTATCAACCAATCTATGACAGATATATGGCCATCCATACAGATTATTTTTTAGCAATAAGAACTCATCACCAAATTCAAAGCAGTGATAGAAGAACATAAAGTAGCTTTGAAGACCAAGCCAGCAGAAGCCACATATATGATCAAGGTGCTAAATTCAAAAAGTAGAGAAGAAATATAAGAAATAAACATTTCTGACAAAACAACTATCATCTTAGAGATTAAGAAGGTATTACAAAAGAAGAATTTGATCAACCAATTAGAAACAAAATGTCAAACTCTAGATATTGTTGTTAAAAACTTTCATTCAAAGTTTAATATCTTGAATCAGAAAGGACTACCAGGATTGGTAGGTTTGAATGATAAATTGATCAAACTAGAAGATTATTGCAAGGAATTGTATAATATTGCAGTGGACACAACTAGATTTGCATGAATCAAAGTGCGGATAATAAGGAAGGCCTTTCTGGAAGCCTTGGAGTTTGATTTGGCAATCAAGCATGAAATTAGACATTTACTCCTCACCAAGCCAAATTTCAAGAGGTACATAGAAGTAGATGAAACATTTAGAAGGATGGTAAATGTGGAAATCCTAAGTGAACAAAGATGGGATCAATGGTGTGAAACAATTTTAGTAATTTCTTATTCTAAGAGCATGACAACTCATCAGTATTTTCAGGACAGATCATCAATAGATTCCCAAAAGATAGAGCCACCTCTTCAATAGTTTTTTTGGTTCCTACAATATTGTCCTATTTTTGTAATTTTGTCCTATTTTGATATGTTGTTGCAACAGAACATAGATCTTTTTCAAATTTTTGTATAAATAAATCCTTCTTTGAGTTATTATGGGTTGAACCCTTGAACAAGCTATCAAGTAAATTTGTACTAACCTAGAGCATTTTTCTGGAATAATAAAGTGGATTTATCTCATATGGTCTGTTTCTTAGTGAGTAATATTTCATGTTGTTCATTCATTATGTTTTGTTCATATAAATTAAGTCTTTTACAATTATCCGATTCAAATTTAACTGAGTTTCAGTCTCATTTTGAATCCTCTATGAAGTTGTCATTTTAAATAAGAGAAAAATTTACTGACTGTTTGTTATTGTAACTTCCTCTTTAAATATAAATTACATTAGATTTCTGTAACAGTTTAATTATATTTTGTTGGTTAAGTAAACATTATTTTCTTAATTTCTTCTTATAATTGGTTAAATATTCAGTTTGAATATTAAATGAATTATACTTCTCCATGCTCTACTTATCCACCCCATTAAAATCAAATTAGCTATGTGCGGTTAAAGAACAACCTTTTATTTTACTTGGAAATATATCTAAGTTTGAAGCCCCTGTTTATAAATTGTTCATTGGTCATCCAAACATTCAAAACAACAAAACATTATAGATGCTTTGGCATAACTAATTGACCTAGAGTTATCTCAAAGGACAACAGATGGCAACATGTGTGTTTCCCCTACATACGTTTCTCCCCTGGACTTCATGATTCTGATCTTCTTCTCCTGATTTCTCCCTTTCATCTTTGAAATTGGGTACCATGACCACAATTTTAGGGCATAATATTTAAAGAATCATATCTCCTCAATCATGAGGATTTATGGGGCGCACCACCTACTATTGGAAATAACATGACGAATAAAATCAAATGAATATGGTCTTGAGAGAAAATGAACTATTTTCCCCTTGTCATTTTCTAGATAAAAAACAAGGACTCTTTTGGTTGCTACTTGGCTTGACATCAATGATAACAAAATTCCAACTAGAAATAATATCCCCTTTGGCATTGATGGCAACACACGTGTTGCCCCTATAGATGTTTCTCCCCTGGACTTTAGATTCTAATCTTCCTCTCCTGGTTTCTCTCTCGACATCAATGGAAAAGGGTAACTCCCCTTAACAAAGTATATTCTTCCATCTTCCTATAACATGCCCTTCTCCCCCTATATTATTTGTTGGAAATACTAAGAGGGTAGTGAATCAATATATCTTTTCAATTAGTTAATTTTGACTTCACAAAGAACTAATTGTCATTAGCATCAGATAAACATAAATAATCATCAACACCATTCAACAATGCACAACAAGAAAGATAGTACACCATATTTTTTTAGGTGGAAACCCTTCTAAGAGAAAAGTCACCAAAAGCTTCTTAATATTTGTCTTCAATAATATACGTCAATAGGAAGCTCCAAATTCCAAGTTTTTCAACATCAACTAAAAGAGGCTCCAACCCTCTAGTTTATGACTCCAAATTGAGGGATGCTCCAATGCCATGGTTTACTAGCTCTAACTAGAAAGATGCTCCAACATCCTGGATTTACCAGCTCCTACTAGAAGGACACTCCAACACCCCATGCAGGCTCAAACTACCCTATCCACACCCTATTAGACAACAATGTTCTCAAGCTCCATCCTGAATGAGACTCCACTCTCCTGCCTTGCACCACGTTTCCACCCTACTCAACAAGCGACCACTTATCCTAAAGCCTCAAACCTTCAAATCACCACGGAGGACCACATTTCACTATTTTCAGACTAGATCCACCTATGCTCAATATAAAAATAATATCAAAATATTCTTCCAAATTTGTCAATTTAGAATACTGGCACAAGTTCATCAAAAACAATAACTCCCTCTACTTCTACCCGATAGTACATAGCTAGTGTGATCTCTTCAATACAATACTTCTCACTTTGAAACCCTACAACTGATAAAAAATTCCCAACAATGTCAAATACGCAATATAAGGCCAACAATATCAAATTTTCTTGCTTAAGGGATCAAAACCTAGCTAAACAACATACTCTCTCCTAGCAAACCCTGCTTGAATAATTCAACCAAAAAAATTGTTTCAACATATACATTTCTATGTCAAAACTTGTAGCATCATACACAATTTTCAAACCCTATAATCATGATTTCTTCATCCACATACAAGCTTTGTCATCCTCAACACATCAACCAACATAAAACCCCATCTTAATAGTTTTTCTCAAGTTGCATGTGCCTCATATGACATAAAATTCGACTGGCTAAAAATGCAGTACATGCCCCATCAAATTTGTTCTAACCCTTGGTGGAGGAGAACAACATATGAACTACATGAGTGGATAACACATCTGACTTTTCCAACTGCGTCATATTGCATCAACCAGGGATAGTGATTTGTCCATGCAACGGTGTTGTAATAAATCACAGAGAAGTCATCCTAGCCACGCATCCATATGACGACCAATATACAATCATTTGGAGTTATTGTGCATTAATCAATTCAATATTGCTACTACTACCTTAAATTGGATCAGTCTTCTACTAATATGAAACATTATAATGGTTTATATGCCAACATCAACAAAAAATAACCCAACCTTCAATTATGAATCATGAAAAGCGAAATAATTAATGTTTTTCATTATAAGTGAATCTTGGACCTTCGAACTAATGCATTGACAAGTCACAATATATTTATAATGTGTTAATTCCATGTTACGTGGATATCTTCAGCCATGGGTTTCCATAAATTATTGGTTATTTTTGTTATTTCACTTTGATCATATTCAAATATTGAGTCCAAAAAGAAACTTTATGCTCTTGCATGCGGGCAAAGACTAGGTGAAAATAATGGAACAAATTTTCCTTCCTTGTTAGAATTCAGTTATTTATCTTTCATTTAATTATAGAACTCACACTCTGGAAAGCTTGAATCCAAATATTAAGGTTAGCGAAGATTTCTACACAAAAAACTAGTTACTATGATACATAACTAGATAATGATAGTGACTTGGAGACTAAGACAATGAATTGATGTATGCCTCTCACCTAGCTACATGAGAATATACCTGACAATGTTCCTTGGTATGACCTTGATCCATTTTACTTGAAGTAACCTTGACCAAAACAATGAAAATTCAATTATATGATATGGCAATGCTACTAATTATAGTTGAGAGTGAACCTGATATGTGTATGGTGTATCTTTGACTCTTCATTGAAACTCTAGTACTTGAGCAGTAACAGTGACACAAGTCATAACAATGGGTTTCTTGATATGATAGTAAAACATTTTGTAAGATTGCGTTCAACATTTATGTGATATGTGGCAATGGAATGATGGTGATAGAATTATATATATGATAGTGGCCTAAGATAACAAGGACCTAGATATACATAACAATACTCTTGATGATTTATGATCCTAATATAACAACTACAGTAAAATGGTGTTGGGATAGTATGTGTGGTCAATAGTAGTATAGTGAAGGGAAGAGGTGGCAGTAGAATGTTGGCAATACAGATCAGTTGAAATTGAAGGAAAACAGATTTTACAGTGTAGAAGTAGAGGCAGGGTGAAAAAAGTAGAGTTTGAGGACAGTTAGAGTAGCAACAGTGTAGCAGTAGATCCAGTATGGAAAGAAGAATAGATTGAGGATAGTAAGTGTAGTAGAGGGTAACAAATGTGGAGCAATAATGTATGTGCGAATGGATTGGTTGTAGAGGAGACTGAAGACTCTGGTAGATCTAATTTGCAAACATCTTCAGAAATTGGGGAGCATAAGCTTCTCCTAGAAGTCTCGTACTTCCCTCCAACTTGACTGGTAAATTGTTGTATCTAACTCATACATAATACAAAGCTTGTTGGACAATTTATTCTGTGTACTATCTATTTGATGTGATGATGACGTGATGGTTTCTTCTTTCTATTTATGCTCTAGATAATCTGAAAAAAGGGTATCTAACCAATTGTGAAAATAATAATAGGGAAATATTGATTCACCCCCTCTCAGTATTTCCAACACTTCGCAAGTACAAATACTACTACGACATGACTCTAATCATTGGGAGATAACGCAAATGGATTATCTCTCACCTCAAAGGTAAACCCTACCCTATCACGACTACTCTTCCTCTGTATAGAAATACATTCAGGATTCTTGGGCATTTCCTTGACCTTGGCATCGAGGGCATTATAAACACCATCCTCACAATTTACATATTTAAAAGGATTTAAAAGGCATTGGGAACAAGCATTAGGGACACCCTCACCAACACTACTTATATTGCATTTAATGTTGAGGATATCCTTGAATTTTTCTTCAACCCATATTTCTATTTATTGTCTTTTCCCTAATATCAATCCCAAGATCCTTTCCAAACCCTTATCCTTCAAATGGTCTCTTGATGTCCTTATTTGGTGTTTGTAAATTTTCATTTTTTGACGCTTTTTTCCTCTTCATCCCTCTTATTTTCCATCGCAATGATATGTAGGAAGTTCTTATTCTTGCACTCTAGAAGGGCTTCTCTATCCTGTAAGGGCTTCTCTAATTAAGGATTTTCCAAATCCTTAATCAACATCCAATCGATCCTGGGGTAGTTTCTCGTGTTAATATGGTTTTTTGAAGACCTTTTTTCATCATCCTTTACTCTAGGCATTTTTTTGAACAATCCAGGACCCTCGGTGTGATATTCCTTGATAGTGGGTTAGAAACTTCGAAGGTGGGAATCAAAGAAACAAATCTACTCACCTATAAAAAAAACTAATAAAAAATTGGTTTTTCCTCTTTAAAATCCTAATTTTATATCATAACGAGCAAACAATACACCAAGAAATGATTGCAGAAAGTCAGGCATTCGAATTAGAGTACAACTCTTCTTCATTGAAAATTTGATGAAAAGTATGAGAATTTTTATTTTGGGATATAAACCACTTCGACTTTATTCCAAAACTTCATTTTTACCCATATCCTTCAGTTTCTTGACATAAAATGAATAGGGATGTGCACTCACCTGCATTTATGAGTCATGACCACCAGTTACTCCATATAGGAAAGAACATACTACAAATGATTGATTTTCAAAGCAAAAAACACACATAAGTCAATGAAGTAGTCTGGGATGAAATTGCTTGATAGATGGCTCACCATTGACACAGATGATGAGGGAAAGTGGATACATGGCGCCTATTAATATGCTCGTATGTTGCAAATATAAGACTAAGGGCTCTAGAGGAAGCTACCTAGGGATAAGCAATTAGATGGTATTTTGTTTGTTTACATCATCATGATTCACTTGAGAGAATCAAGTCATTGTAGTGACAGAATCATGGTTCATTAATATGTGTAAAGGGTAGGTAGTGTATAATAAGGAAATATTTTTTGTTTGAATGGTTATTAGTTTGTGTTTGACTAAAACACTTTATGAATTTTATTATTATTTATTATAATTTTAATTTATGTACTTTGAATCTCATTGGTTAAACTCTTATTTTGTAAATCTTATTTTGTGATGATTACATGTGTACACTATAACGTGATATAATCCTTCATTTTTATTTTAAAATATACTTCATTGTCCATCACAGTACCACATATGGTGCATGAGGCCTCCACATTTACAATGTTGGTTCAATTCATTGTCCATAATAGTACCATGGATGGTGCATGAATCATCCACATTTACAACACTAGTTCAATGCATTATCCATGTGAAATGATTGAATTTGATGCATAAATTATTCGTTATTATTAGAATTTGTTTTTCAAATATGAATAACATTTTTCAAGATCAATGATAAAAATGACTGAACAAACACCAAAAATGTAAAAACCATCAAATTTATCTATCATATACCATTAAAATTTGCTCCCACTCATGATTGAAATTGGGGATTTTAAATTCCTACCTTGTGGAATGAATTGGACAATTCCAACCCTACGTCACTGGTATCATTTGCACATTACAAAAACTTCAAAACAGGTAAGAAAAAGTCATTAAATTTATTTTTCCAAACCTTATTCATAGTACCATGTAGATGGTGATTGAGGCCTCAACACTTGAGGGATTTTCACAATTCTCTTTTGATCCATGTGATCCCTAGAATCAGATGGAAGTTGCACAACTATTGAATTTCTTTCTCCCCATAATAATTAACATTACTATGTAGATGGTACATGAGGCCTTCACATTTACAACTTTTGTGGAATTATTCATTGATCCATACTGTTAGTGTCAGCCCTTCCAGCCTTCCTCCAGTGATCAAATATGCTCTTACAAAGTGATTTTGAAGTGTCAAGGTCAAGTTTTGTCATTTCAGTGAGTCTTCAAGCAAAATTTGGTCACTAGGCATTAGGTCTAGGGTTTTCTCTCACTCTTTTTAAAATTGCCCAAATGTCAGTCTATGTCGCTATTCAGCTGAGTCTATCATCATTCATAGGGTTTTCATTATCATCTTAGTGTCTAATGAGTCATTTTACACCTTGTTCATGCTTCGGTTGCGCCTAGGTAAGGTCATTTCCCTCTCCTAGGGTTTTGAAGGCAATTTCTCTTGGACGTTCAAATCATTGGAAAAACTTGTTTCTTGATGTTCATACACCTTCCCCTATCCTTAAATTACCTTACCAAATGCTTCCCATCACTGAGATTCCCCAAATTCCTCATTTTCGCACAAACCCTAGTTTC